>BDUI01049732.1:0-14894 GCA_002335545.1 Apodemus speciosus | reverse complement strand
CTCTCTCTCTCTCTCTCTCTCTCTCTCTCTCTCTCTCTCTCTCTCTCTCTGTCTCTGTCTCTCTCTCTCCAGAGTTTCTTGATACAACAGCCCTGGCTGTCCAGGAACTCGCTCCATAGTCCAGGCTGGCCTCGCACTCACAGAGATCCACCTGCCTCTGCCTCCTGAGTGCTGGGATTAAAGGCGAGAGCCACCATGCCTGGCTGTCATACTATGAATGCTCAAAAAGCATTTATTAAGCAACTGCCCAGGTGTCAGGAAGTGTGCAAAGCACTGAGATTCTAGAAATACCTAAGGCGAAGTTCTGCTCATTCTACCTGTCAAGCGGGAGATGGAACAGAAATGCTGTTCTAGAATTATCTAGCCTAGTGTGGCTGGAGCATGCAGAGGATTGGAAGACTGATGTTTTCACTTGCGGGGGTGCTCTTCACATGGAGGCAGGGGGTGGAGGGGAGGGGATTTGCAGTTCTGCCTTGAGCATGCTGGAAGAGAGGTCTGAGAGGCTCACTGCGACTCCAGAAAGAAATGCAACATCAGAGGGCCTTTTTTTTTTTCTTAAAAAAGATTTATTTATGATTTTATGTTTACGAGTACACTGTCACTGCCTTCAGACACACCAGAAGAGGGCACTGGATCCCATTACAGATGGTTGTGAGCCACCATGTGGTTGCTGGGAATTGAACTCAGGACCTCTGGAATTGCAGTCAGTGCTCTTAACTACTGAGCCATCTCATCAACCCAGTGTCAAGCATTTTTCTAAGATCACAAATTATACTAGTTTTGTTTAAATATGTTAAAAAAATCTTCCTTCCGTCCATCTAGACCAGACAAGAAATCACCTTTGTGCTTCTGATAGCTCAGCCATTCATCTCTCCAGCCCTGGTTGACACCCTTTTAGCAGGCACCTTCATAGTTTTGAATTTTCTCTCAGACTCTCAAAGCTCCAGTTGTTCATGACCCTGCAGTCCTGAGAACCATTTTGTGTCTCCCTGTTCTCCATTCCTTTCTGACCTTCAGCAAGGGGAAGGTGGCAGCTCCGGACAGTGCCCTTTCTACACGGGCCATGTCAACTCCAGATCTCTGCAGTTGCTGCCCCCGACCTCGCACCTGTCCAGGGATTCCAGATACGATGACTGAAATACACTTCACCACAATTTCACATGGACACACACACACTTTAATGAAGGACTTGACATTTTCTATCTTTACATATAATTCCCCGTATGTAAACCATACAGCAAAGCAAGGGAGAGTATCTAATGCTCAGGAGTGAATGCTATGTAAAAGGAAGATGGCATGAAATAATTAGTAAAGTGAATTTACACAATTTCCAAATGCATTCCTGGAATCCCGCTTTGTAACTAGTTGTTTTGAATCCGAGACACATCTTCCCTCAGGAATAATGTCTTAAATGGCTCTTTGGTACCAAGAAATCCCACGAAGGCCATTTAGGCTGTAATGTAACAAAGAGAGTAATATGATTGTGTAAGAATGTGGTTTAAACGATTCTGAATTCTGGTGTTCAAAGGAAGGCAATTTAACTAGAAGATGATACATGAGACACAGGGTTGCCCCTTCTGTAAGGTGTCTGAGCCCCTTGGAGGGCTGTGTGGGGCTCTGTCTCCTTTAACGTCTAGTTTCTAATGAAAGAATATACACCTCTTTCCCTTGGTGTAACAGTATCCTGTTCTGTTTTTCACAGTCAAGGAAAGGGGAGGGTTTGAGTCTGGCCTTGAAGAGTTGATTTGGGACAGCAGGGAGTTTAGAAGATTGTATGGGAAAATTTAGTTGAACTACTTGGAAGGAAAATGAAAAATCCTGGTACAGTCGTGACTTCACCTGAAAAGAACAGCAAATGTGTGTGTGGGGGGGGGAGGTGGGGTGGATACCAGACAGAAGGCATAAATAGCTCAGGCCAGAACGCATGGAATCACGCCATTGGAGTGTGCTTTCGGCGGTGCTTGGAGCACAGATTTTGTTCCTGAGCGGGGTGCTGTCTTAGTTACCTTTCCTGCTGTGGTGATAAAACGCCCGACAGAGCAACTCAAGGGGGAAGAGGGCGCTGGTGTTCACGCATGTCTCTTTCATGTAATCCACTCGCACGTGTCTCTTTCATGTAATCCAGGACATGTAATGGCCAGGGAATAGTGCCACCCGCTTTGTGGGTACACCTCCCCACCTCTGGTAACTTAAGATAGTCCCTCATAAGTATGCCGAGGGCTAACCTAATCTGAATAATCCTTCACTGGTGACCCCTGACCGTACCGACTTCATAACCAACACCAACCGTTCAGGTAGTTCCCATAAGACATAGAATGTGTGCAGTATCATACTCTTCCTGGTAATTTTGGTGGCATCTCATTAGACAGATAGGACTGATTTTACTGGTCAGCCAACTGGAACTTTTGCTTTTAGTATCTGTTAAATCCCGCTTTTGATCTTCTACACAACTTTCTTTTTCTCTTCCTCCAGCCTACGCTGTTAGGTGCTGCCTAAACTGGTTTATTCACCAGTGTCCCTTTTCCCACTTTTAAATGACATCACAGAACTACATAATCTATCCGTTCCAATCCTGAAATTTTCATTATGAAATTCTCCAAAACGACAAAACTTAACGAACCAGGAAATGAGACCTAATTTGTATGGCCCAAAATCAGACAGCAGTAATCTGAGTATCATGGATCACACACACACACACACACGCACGCACGCACGCACGCACGCACGCGTAATGTCTGTGCTCTGAGCTGTTTGAGTAGTGTCCTGGGATTTTAAAAAGGAGGCCAGAGGCTGGTGAGATGGCTCAATGGTTAAGGGCACTTACCTCCAAACCTGAGTTTTGAGTTTAATTTCCAGAATCCCCATGGTTGGAAGGAGCAAAAGTCCCTCACAATTTGTCTTCTGAACTTAACACACTAAATATAATTTGTTTTGTTTTATTTTAAATTGTGTGTGCGTTTCCTACAGGAAATATGTGCATGTGAGTGCCTCCTGCCAGGTGCTGAGAATCGAACTCACATCTGTAATGACCTTTACCGCCATCTCTGCTGCTCTACTCAATCCCATCTCCTAACCCAAATTAAAAAATAAAAATAAGAAGACACCAAGGCGGGAGGTGTGGGTACGTTGTAGAGGGTTTGCTTAGCATGGACGAAGCCCTGGGTTCAATCCCCAGCACTGCACATAACTGAGATTTGGTGGTTGGTGGTCCATGCCTGTTATCCCACCACTCAAAGAGGATCAGAAATTTAGAATCATTCTCTGTTACACGGTGAGTTAGAAGACAGCCTGACTCCCCTCCCAGTCACCCACCCCCCAAAAAGGCCAGAGAACAGCTGCAAAATCTGTTCACTCTTTTCTCCTCCCACACAGAAAGAGCAATCTGCAGAACGGCAACAAGATAAAAGCCTAGCGTCCCACCCGGAGATGCGCCTCGAGCACGCGGAGGGCAGCCTCGAGCACGCGGAGGGCAGCCTCGAGCACGCGGAGGGCAGCCTCGAGCACGCGGAGGGCAGCCTCCAGCCGGAACCTCCCAGCGCCGCTGCGCGGATTGGAGGGGTCCAAAGCGCCGGGGTCGGGCGGAAGCGTGGTCGCCACACTTCCGGTGCCCTGTCCCGGACTGGCTACACGTCCGGCGACTGCCACACTTCCTGTTGATCCCGGGCGGCAGGGGGCCGGGCTGAGGGGCGGGCCGCGGTCAGTGGGCAGGCGCGGGCTGGGAGCAAAGCCTCAAGTCCCCGAGCGCCGAGTGTCCCCTTCTCGCGTCCCGCGCTCCTTCGCCGCCGCGCCATGCCCGCCGTGGACAAGCTCCTGCTGGAGGAGGCGCTGCAGGACAGCCCCCAGGTACCGCCGGGAAGGCTGGGAGGGAGCCGCGGTGCCCAGCCGGCGCTCGGGGAGGTCGGGCAGTCGCTGTCCCATAGTAGTAGTTCCCTCAACTGGCTAGCAAGTAAGTTTTCCAGCAGTGTCTCGTGCAGAAGACGACTGCACTTTTCCCACAGACGCTGCTGGTACTAATGCTTCCTAGTGAATGCAGGAGCCAGCATTAAAAAACACAGAAAACCTGGATCCATCGCCAAGTCGATCCTGGGAAAGAGAAAATTCCGGCACATTTGCCCCATTTGTGCCACAGGGTGGTGGAGGGGGGCTTCATTAGCATAGTGGAGATGTGAATCAAGTCTTTTGAGCTCGAGAGTGAAAACGGCAGGCTGATAGTGCCTAGTGACAGCGGTTCAGAAGTCACAGGGCTTTCTCTGGGGATCTACTGTTCCCTTTTCTCATATAGCATCCCTAGCTTATTTAAATAAATACCTTCATCCTCTAGTATCTCCGCGCCTGAAAAAGTTAGAGATCAAGCTGTTCGTCACAGTTTCTCCTCTTCTTTCGGGTTCCTCCCTTGGCTCCCTAAGTGAATTGTATCTCCCAGATGGAAATGTGATGGGTTTACCTACATTTCTGCATCTCTCCCTTGCAGAATAAATCAAAAGGGCTATCCATGTGTGCCTGTCTTAGGCTCAGTTCTGAGTGATTGTCCTCCTGTAGACAAGCAAGGACATGTAAGCAAGCTGTGATGATTAGTATTCCCCATTACTTAGGTTTTTGTTTTTTGTTGTGTTTCGCTTTGTTTTTTCTACAGGATCTTACAGTGTAGCCATAACTGGCCTGAAAACTTGCTGTGTAGACCAGTCTAGCCTTGAACTTCATCTTGAGTGCTGGGATTACAGGCATGCTCAGGCTGTTTGTTTGTTTGTTTGTTTACTTATTTATTTAACTGATTCAACTTTTTAAGTAGACCGGCATGTATTGTACCACTTTTCGAAGGCTTCCTTACACAGCTCCGGGACCACAGCCTTTGTCAGAAGCCATTTCAACCCTCCTCCCCTGTCGTTGGAATCTGATCAGGAGCGTATGGAAATCATAGTTACCGTAGTTATGAATAGGAATTTTCATTTGCTTTGTGCTTGGTGACACGGAAGGTCAGAGACAGGCTGTTTCCCTAACCAGTCACGATGGTGACCAGCTAGACTATTTGCACAGACATCATACAGTTTGGAGTTTTAAGGTCTCTAATGGGTGCGCACTGTTTCTGAGTGGCATAAAAGAGTCTGAGACCTGGGCTGCAGTTTCTGCTTCTAATCACCCAGTCTTCTCATCTGCAGAAACTCCACAGAAAACAAGGAACATGGGGCAGATGGTTTTGAAAGTGGCAGAACAGTCTAAAATTATATCCCATCTGTATGGTTTACAACTCTGAGCTTGCGTGTGTGTGTGTGTGTGTGTGTGTGTGTGTGTGTGTGTGTGTGGGTTTTTTTTGGGGGGGGGAAATGTTTACAGGCATTGTTATTCCTGTCTGACATTCTTTTTAATTTTTTAAAAATATTTTTGTCTATAGTAAAGGTTTATTCTTAGACAGTTGGCGTCCCTGCAAAGTGTTAAAACCCTTATTTAATTCACAGTTGTTTTGGTGCCTTTCTTATAAGGAATATTTTAAGATTTTTTTTATCTTTTAATAATTTCCTATACTTACAAAGCGTATCTATAACAGATCACCTCCCCATCTCCTCTCTCCAGACACCCAAAACATGTTCCCCCACCTATGTTCCTGTCCTCCCCCCCCCCGCCCCCCCCATAACACGCACAATCTACTCTTCCTATGCATGGGTGGGGCCTGTCCAGTGGAGCCAGGGCAACCTCCCAGCAGCCACGCCCCCAAAGAAAACTGCCCGTCCCTTCCCAGAAGCCACCAAGCAGCCTATAGCTGCTCAGCTAAGGGTGGCCTCGGGGACCTCTATCCCGGGCTGCAGAGCTGGCTGGCATGACCTCGTGTACGTGACCGCATTGCTGTGATTTCATGAGTGGAAGTCACTGGTCCAGTGCGTTTCACCACACTCTCTCGCTCCCTCATCTCCTCTTCCGTGGCATTTCCTGACCCTGATCCAGATGTGTGCGGATGTGGAGTCAGAGGACAGTTTATGGAAGTCAGGTCTCTAATTCCACCATGTGGGTCCCAAGGATTGATGTCAGGTCCTCAGACCTGGGGACAAGTGCCTTGACCCACAGAGCCACCTGTAGGAAATTTGTCCTTCCTGATGAGACCGGTTCTCTCCTGTCAGTGTGACTGCTTGGGGGAGAGAAGGAGCTTTAGGAGCCTCTCCAAGCCCGCAGAGCTTGGCTGACACTTCCTTACACAGCACGTGCCGAACTGCAGCTGGACTCCCTGGAGATCCAGAGGCGAACAACTGTATGGAATGGAAACCGTTTCTGTTATTTTATGTGAGAGAATTAAACACAGAAGCAAATGCCAAGAATTCAGGATTGTCCAACCTTTCGGTTTCTCTGGGCTACGCTGTCATCTCCAAAATTCACACCGGAGAACAGTGCAGGCAAGTTACGGTGAACATTGAAGAAAATCTGAATGAGTTTAGAACCCTTTTGCCTGGTGTTGCCTCTCTTGGGTTAGGGGTTGATCATGCCTGATCTGGATCCTCCGTGGTCTGTGCCAGGCGCTATTTTAAATTAAATGCCTTTTATTCGTGCGCACAGTCTTTTGAGACAGGTCATCTAGTAAGATGGAGGAGGGGCAGAGAAATCTGCTGTGTAAGGTAAGGAAACCCAGGCAGCAGGAATAGAGGGGCGCTGGAGGCAGGCCTTACAGTGCTAGGTAGGCAAGCTCTCACACGGAGTCACTTCCTCAGCCTTGGGTACTGTTGAAGTTAGCCCTGTTACCTAGCACCTGGCTTTCCCATGGCCCTGTATTGATTCACAAGAAGAGGAAAAAGATAGGAGCCCCCGGGAACTGTTTGTTTCTTGTTGGAGGTGGAAGACTTAGGAGGATTGCTTGAGTAACCTGTTTACACAGGGCTTACTCAGTGAACACAAAAGCTTTTGTATTTGAACTTGAGTGCTCCAAAAAAAAAAAAAAAAGTGCTGAATAGAACTGACCAGCCTTAGACACAACCGCTCACTTCCTCTTCTTCAGCGTGCAGGGTTGCACGTTGTCCGTGTGCGTGTATTCTTTCCACTGACCACTGGGACGTGAGCAGAGGGTGTAGAGACGTCTCCCTGGTGCTGTGTGAGAGCCTGTGCCTTGCTGGCCAGGCTCTCTTAGCTGCTGGAAACATGACCGTCGACTACATTGGCATAGCTGTCCTTGGGTGGCTCACAGTCCGTTCCCGGGGCAGATAAGCAGCTGTTCCAGGACAGTGTGAGTCCCACTGTAATAGATAGGGACAGAGGCGTGCAGCTCGGAGTCCCAGCAGCGCATCCCGCATCCCTCCCTCGGAGGAGTGCGCCCCTCCCGCGTACAGCTCTATCCCCCGCTAAGGTGGGGACAAAGCTGTTGCATTTGTTGTGCTTTGTGCTTATATTCTTTGGAAGCTGGCACAACGGAAACAGAGAGACGAAAGACTTGGTTCTGAGATCATGCAGTGGCCTGGCTGGGAACGGTCTTCCCCAGCCATCAGGCCTTTCTTTCTCCCAGTGAGACGCCTCCGAGCATGCAGGGTGGTTTTGTGTGGCTTCATTGTGGAGAGAGTTCGTCCTCTAACTGTGTGTGTAGTGCATTTTTCCGTTCAGTAAACTTGGATCTATTAAGATGTTTCTCTGCCTAACCCAAATTAGGGGGATAAAATCTTGGTCTAACTTACATTTTAAAGAAACATATTATGAGTGCTTTTGAAATTGGACACTTACACAATTGTGTGTTGTCGAGGAATGTAGGACGTTTGATGAGGTAACACCCGGATGCTTAAGGTAAAGGAATGCCAGCAGAGCCTAGGCCAGGCCCACGGAGTGTTTGCTCCTGTTCTTCTGACTGCAGAGGTTCCTGAGAATGGGGATAGTGGAACGATGGAGTCGAACCACGAGCCCACCACTCTTCCTTTCCCTCGAGCTTTTCTTCAGCCCCTCTGAGCTTTCATGTGCACGAGCTGCGTGCCACCATGCCACCGTGCCACCGATCGATGGTACTGTCACTGCAAACAGCACACAGCAGCGCTGGGCCTTTTTAGGAGCCTCTGAGCAGCTGGCATGCCTTTCCTGACCCTCACTCCTGTACACGGCAGGGCATCCCCGCTCTCCACCCATACACGGAGCAGAGTCGATGCTGGTGAGCGAATGCCACAAAGCAGTCCCTCAGTACCTGGCCGCTCTTTGCCAAGGGCGATCTGGTTAAATCCAATGCCCAGAAGATTAAAACAAGGCAAGCTACCGTGATGCAGTTCTTTGGCAGTTGCTGGAGGCGAGAGATAGAACGTGGAGTGATTAAAGAGACTCTGTCTCGGGTATGCCCTTGTCTTGAGCTGACACACAGAACACACCATGATGAGATTTTGATTCTGGTGACTACACTGTCCTTGCAGTGGACTTGCCCCTCTGCTTCCTGGCTCTGGGAGCTTTGTCTGTGTCACAACCTAGAATCAGCTTTTATCGGGTTGGTCTTGGGCCACTGTCTTGACTGTTAATTGATGTAGAAGGATCCAGTGTATTGTCCAGGCCTGGGCAGGGGGACACCTTTCTTTGGGCAGGTGGTCCTAGGCTGTATCAGGAACCCCTTAAGCAAGAGGCTAAGAGTCAGCAGTAGGTATTCCTCCATAGTTTCTGCATGAGCTCCTGCCCTGACTTCTCTCAGTGTGGACTGTAGCTTTTAAGCAGCGGGGAAGAAGCCCGAACGGCGCCTAACACGTCTCGGAACTGCCCTGAGCCCCAGCTTCACCCCCCCCACCCCCGGTGAAGTGAGGTTACTGTAACTACGGCATCTGGTCATGAAGTTGTTCCATTAGAAAACGTGACACATGGTCCGTGCCCAACAGTGTCTGATACAAGGAATCCACTGGAGCCCTTCCTGCTGTCCGTGAGGAAAGCAGTTGTGTAAGCCTTCTCTTTTTAGCCATGTCTCGTCTTTAATTTATACCTTAGAGTATTAAGAAAAAAAAATAGGATTCAGCTAAGTGAACAACTAATAAGTTTTAAAACAACATAGCTGCCATCCGTTGTATCGCTCCTTATGTTCTCAGGTGTGCCAGTCATAATAAGAAAGGTATTTGAACTTTGTGGACTTTGGTGGGACCCTGCAGCCTTGGGTACGGGGACACTCAGACAGCTGTTCTGTTGGATGGCACTCCTAGATAAGCACACTACTGTCGCGTTTAGATGGAGCCACCTGTTTACACACTGAGATCCAGCTCTGAGCACCAGAGATCATTGTCTCCATAATAAATGTCACCTCCCTCATCACAGCTCCCTGGAGACACCCAGCAGGCTCAGCCCAGGCTGATTCTGGAGTCACTTTCCTGGGCAGTCACTCTGCATCCACGGGGTGGTGTTTCAGTACACACTGGCGGAGAACAGGAAGACAAATCACACGAATGCAGAACGCAGCTCACCCATTTTAACAACCAATGAGTCATACTTTGAAGAGATGCCATAAGGAATTTAGAATCGTTGTCTTTACCTGCTGGTTGTCATTGTTAATGGGTTATGACATCTAGTGGGGCATAGCCATGATGTTTATTTACAAACAGAGAAAGGGAGTAGGAAAATCTGTGCATTCTATTTGAAATGCATCATTTGGTGCAGTAGTCTCTGCACCCTGGTGCAGGAGCATTTCCTGTTCCGGATTTGAAGTTTAGGAACTCCTCTGGAATGAGGGTCCGTGCTTTGTGAACGATCGTCCTCACAGAGAACTGTGGGGAAAGCTGTCTTCTGTTGGCTCGTTGCTTGTGGTTCTCATTCACAGAGCATTCAAGCACCCACCTCTGGCCAGGAAGACTCAGGGCAAAGAAGGGTGCTGACACTGTTACAAAGCCCCCAGTTTGTGGAGCCAAGGTAGACCTAGTGGTGAGAAAGAAGACCTCAGTGCCCAGGCTCCTACTCCTGTCACAGGGGGTGTCTGGTCCCACCAGGTGGTGGCCCAGCAGCTGGGAGGCCCCAGGGGTGGGAACATAGTAGCCAGGCAGACCGCTTTCTAACCTTTATTTTAGCTTAGATAGGTTTGAAGAAGAAGGAATTGAAATCCATTTGCAAGAAAATAATGAGCAGGAATGAATTGTTTGCAAAGCCCTCTTTGTATGGCCTCACTAGCTCCTTGGTTATTTACTGAGTTCCCACTGTTACAAATTCACATATGTGAGTGGATCTCTACGATGCGATGCCTTGACCCTTGGTCACACACCTCCCAGTATATAAAGATTGCACTAGTGCACAGCGTGTGCTAGCACCATGTATGAAGAGGCGGGAAATGCCCTTCAGTCACTGTAGTGGCCCAGCTGCCCTTAGAACGGAGCTCCTCCTTAGAGACGGGACCAGCAGAATAGCTGCTGGTGGAGTTTATGTCAAGAGCATCTACCACTGCGCCGGGACATTTGTGATTCCTGACCATGAGCTTAAAAGCTCTATACACCACACACACACACACACACACACACACTCACACACACACACACCACACACCCCTCACACAAATACACACAGTGCACTCTCTGTCTCTGTCTCTTTCTGTGTGTCTCTGTCTCTTTGTCTCTGTCTCTCTCTCTCTTTCACACACACACACACCACCACCACCACCACCACCACCACCACCACCACCACCATGGAAGTTGACTGTGTTATCTTAAGAGGAGACAGCGGCAGTCTGCAGGATGCCCTGGGCTGCAGACACTAAGCAACTGGTTGATTGAGGCTGAGCGATGAAGCCGGCGGTGCTGGGTGGCCATACCTGGTGCACAGTGGGGTCCTGTGTTCCCTGCATGGACTTGAAAAGAGAGGCTGCTGTCTTTCCTGATACTGATTATTGAGTGGATGCTTGTATAGGAAGGCACAGCAGTCAGCACGGATGAGTGTGCTTCCATCTCCATGGTTTCTTCTGCTGGCGCTGGGAGTGAGACCCAGGGCCTTCAGTGCTAGGTATTGTACTCTGAGCCACAAGGCCCGCCCTAGACACGGCTTTCTTCCCTGGTCCTGAACAAGTGTAATCCGTTCCTGCACCTTTGTAGAGAGGACGTGCACCGGATACTTTCCCTCCGGGTCCAGGCGGCTCCTGTCTGTCCCTCCTTCATAGCTGTTGCTGAGAGCGAAGACTGACCCTTCTTCTTTGCCTGCAGACGCGCTCCTTGCTGAGTGTATTTGAGGAAGATGCTGGAACCCTCACAGATTACACCAACCAGCTGCTGCAGGCCATGCAGCGCGTCTACGGCGCACAGGTATGCCGCCCACCCTCCCCCCGAAGTCAGAAACATCTCACATAAAATAACTTTGAAATTAAATCCATCATTGGCTGCACAGGTGGCTTAGTGAAGACCTGAGTTGGGACCCCAGAATGCGTATTACAAAGCTGGGCACAGTAGTGTGCTGGTGTCTCTCCAGCGCTGGAGGGTAGAGACAGGCAGACCCCGGGGGGGGGGGGGGTGTTGGCCAGCTACCCTGCCTGATCTGTGAGTCTCAGGTGAGAGACTGGGATTTTTCTGCAACTAGAATCAGGAGGGGACACACATAACTGCTTTAATTATCTTTTTAATCCAACCCCAAGGGGAAGCGTGGAGCCTCCACATTTATGAATATGTGGGCTCAGTGTCTCGACACTCTCTGTCTTTCTCATAATTCAGCAGTCTTGGATGTCAGCGTGGGCGGGTAGGAATGGCTTGTCAAGGCTTCCCTCTGAAAATGGGGTAGCCTCTCCGTTTTGAGGAACAGATATCTTGGCTTGCAAACCGATGGAGAATAAACTGCTAAGTAAGGAAAGCAAAGCTTTGACAAGCAAGAACTCCACACACGTCACGTCCCCGGGAGGAGTGAGTCACACGCGTATAGACTTGTCACGCGCAGGAACGCTAGTGGCAGTGGATGGTTTCCACGGACACTGCTGACTGCTGTCTGTGTGTGCACACATGCCTTCCACTCACTGATCACATGAACTTACACCGTGAGTACCATGGGCAGCATGACCCTGTGGAGTGGGGCCAGCCAGACGGCTCAGAGGGTCAGGGCAGCTGCCGCCAAGCATGACAGCCTGAGTCCACCCCAGAGCTGATAGGGTAGAAGGAGAAAACTCCACACACATGCCGTGGCTTGCACATACACACATAAATACACACACACACACACACACACACATACACACACACAAATTGCAATTGAAAAGTTTAAAAATACAATTGTATACAGTCATTAGGCATTATCGTCCATGCTTTACCTGTAAGTCGAGAGCTTACAGTGGTTACGGATGGTTACTACTGAAGGCCTGGAGGCCAGGGAGGAGGCTCACCTCCCCCAGAAGAGCAGTGCTGGTGTGTAAGTCTGCTTTCTGTCACTGTGACAAGTCACCCGAGGAAACCAGCTTACAAGGTGAGCTGGGCTGTCGCGCTCAGCACTTGAGCTCTGTCCATGTGACCCTTTGGCCTGTGGTGGTTAAGCCCAGCACGGGGATGTGAGAGCACCCGGTTACCTGATGGTGGCCAAGAGGTAGGGGAAGGGCTGGGTTCCACTGTCCTCTTTAACGGCACACTCCTTAGTGTGGAAGTTAGTGGGCCTAACTTCCTTCACTAGACCCAAGTTCTTAAAGGTTCTGCCACTGCCCAGGAATGCCACAAGCTAACCTCTGGGGTCATCTGAGACCCGAGCTGTAACAGGGGCCTCCAAAAGGAGAGCGATTACAGTAGTCGTGATTTGATTGTTTGATGGTTACACAGTGCACACTGTACCGAAGTGTCAGTGTTACCTGTGAATATGTACAATAACTGTACGTTAGCTAAAGAAGACAGTGGAGAAGAGAAGATAGAGAAGAGAGGACAGGACAGGACAGGGCAAGAGAGAGAGAGGCTGTCCAGACCCTTGACTTCAGCCGCAGGAGAGAACACAGAAAGAGTCAGAGACACACGGATGTGTGCATGCAGACTGTGTGCTGTGGACTGTATTGCCTTTCTGATTTTCTGAGACAGGGTCTTATGTGGACTGGGCTAGCCTGGAATCAGTTTGTAGCTGATGATAACCTTCAACCCTTGAACCTCCTTCCTGCCTCTGCCTCCCAAGTGCTAGGGTTACAGACATGTGCCACCATACCCAGCTCACAGTTGTCCCTTGAAGGTCTGAAGGTTCATGGGGCCCGGAAGTAAGAGAAGAGTCTCCTGAAAGTTCGAGCCAGAGGTAAGGGCTAGAGATGGAGACGTACAAACTGTAGACTCGCGCTTAGTAATTAGAACGTGTGCTCGGTACAGTGTGGTGGGCCTCGTTACGTTTGAGGCCAGCCTGATTGACATAGTGAGGTCCAAGCCAGCCAGGGCTACATAGTGAGACTCTAGGAATTGAACCCAGGGCCTCGTGACGTGCTAGGCAAGTGCTCTGCTGCTGAGCCGTGGTCCCAGACCGTGCAGATAGTTCTAATGCTGCGAAGAGTTACGTTCTTGTTTGTGATCTTTCGTGCTCATTTGTTTTGATAAGCATTTCAGAATTTGGGAAACTATGCCGACTTTCTCAGATTTTATTTCATTACTTATACTGAATGTTTTTTTCTATTTTCCTCTGAATATTCCAAATTTAATACAATAGAAAAAAACTGACTGTACTTCTCCCCGACCTTGTTACTTGCTGTTTAGTAACTGAATACAGTGATCCCGTCTCCTATTCGGTGCTTTCAAGCATTAGGTGGCTCTGCGTACTCCAGTCCCAGGAGCCTCCGCCCCACCCTCCCTCTCTGTCACAACCTTTGCTGAAGAGTCGAAACACTTCCTTACACATTTTTTCCTTCTGAGCCAGAAAACTACTTTGTGCCAAAGCTAAGTAGGTCTTGCATTCTGAGAGGCTGGAACCCAGCCTCCAGCTCGCGGCACGTGACTCTCACGTGGACTGTCGGCTGGCCAGCGCCCTCCTCCCTCTGGCTCCTGCCACAGAGCTGCAAATGCCCTAGAGACTGCTGGCCAGCAGCAGCTTCCCGACTCGACTCATACGAGAGAGGGCGGGGCTGTTCAGGTTTATTGGAAAGGCTGAGCTGTGTTCGGGTTGCCTTGATATGTGTATATTTTAAGCTAGTAATACTTTTCTGTCTTCTCATCCAGGCCACCCTGCTGCCCCAGTTTTCTTGGTTTTGTTTCATGTAGGACCTTAAATATTTTACATTTAGATATATTGAAACATATTAGTAGAGTTTGATTTCTGTTTGTTTATTGGTTTGGTTTTTTGTTTTGTTTTGTTTTGTTTTTACTATTTATGTGGCCAGTGAGACACAAGTATTTTTAATCAGCCTGCTCTGGTGAGTGTCCTCTGGGCTCAGGAGGAAGACCAAGAAAAAGTAGAGAAGGTGAAATTAAAGTTGCTGTCTCAGAATAGAAGCTAGAAAATTTCACTGGGAACCGGGACACGAGTTGGTTGGTCTCTGGGGAGAAGCACTTTACGGTATGCGAACACAGAATCATTTAGAGAAAGCCCAGGGTGTTTGGGAACATAAGGAAGGATCTGAAGTTAATGCTGCTGTCAATATGACCTCAGGAACAAAATAAAGATTTAACCTACAGAAATAGCTGTCAAATGTTGAATTTATACACAATGAATTCCTTATCTTTACCAGCACTAGTTATATCATAGAAGTCAGTTTTGTGCTGGACATCTACAAATGTACACATTTATATCTTAGCCTTCTGTCCTATAAGTAGATATGGCTTCTATCTGTCAAAAACAAAGATATTTGATAAACTATTGAAAGGTGCAGTCTGTAGATGAGAATCTGTAGGGGTTGTGTTGAGGTCCTAACACATTAGTTTGGTGATTACAAGATTAGGCAGTTTTTTTTTTGTTTTTTGTTTTTGTTTGTTTGTTTGTTTGTTTTCGAGACAGGGTTTCTCTGTATAGCCCTGGCTGTCCTGGAACTCACTCTGTAGACCAGGCTGGCCTTGAACTCAGAAATCCGCCTG
>BDUI01049730.1:0-18946 GCA_002335545.1 Apodemus speciosus | reverse complement strand
CACGCATGCAGGCACGTACGCATGCATGCACGCACATGCACTCACGCACCACGCATGCACGCACACACGCAGGCACGCATGCACACGCACTCACGCACCATGCACGCATGCGCACATGCACACACGCATGAGCACGCACACACGCAGGCACGCAGGCACGCACGCAGGCACGCACGCACTCAGGCACGCACGCACACGCACACACGCACCACGCACGCACGAACCACGCACGCACGCACGAACCACGCACGCACGCGCGCACACGCACGCACACGCACGCGCACGCACGAGCACGCACATACGCAAGCACGCACGCACGCACGCACGCAAGCACACGCACTCACGCACACACTCAATCACGCATGAGCACGCACACATGCAAGCATGCTTGCATGCATGCACACGTACACGCATGCGCATGTTCACTTTAGTGTTGCTCCTAAGCGTTTGAGTTTCAGACTGATCACTTGGGATTCCATAACCTAATAGGGGGCTTCTCTGTAGCGAAGAAGGATTCTCCTCCTAGCGTCCATTAGTTGCATGTAGCAGTTCATCTAGGGATGGGGTCTTGTGATACTTTCTCCATCTATGTTGACGTGGTGACTGGTGTTGTCCTTGTTCAGGTTTGTTTAGGCAAATTGCATTATCTGTCTGTGAAGTCATATGATCCTGCTACCTGAGCTTTTTCGATTACTGATTCAGTGTCATCATTTGTTTTAATGTATTTAGGTTTTCCATGTCTTTTTTGCTCAAGTTTGGTAGTGTGACATTGTTTTAATTATGTCTGTCTTTTATGCCAGTGTTTTGGTGTGTAATAGTACACTATGATCTGCTTTATTTGTATAGTATTGGTTATAAAGTGTCCCCTTCCAAATTTTAATTTAAAGTTTTATTTTATTCGAGACTTTAATTCATGAGTACTGTATTTACATCATTTTCACCCCTTGCCAGCCCCCAACTCTTCCTATGTCCGCGATGCTCACTCTCCAGTTCACAACTTCTTTATTAATTGTGTGTGTGTGTGTGTGTGTGTGTGTGTGTGTGTGTATAAATACAACTTCCTTAGTCTCTTTAGTGTTGCTCATTTGATAGCTTATCAAGTGCCTGTCCCTGGAGAAAACTGATCCTCCTCCTCTTCTTAGCCAGCCATTAATTTCCTGCAGCTCTTCATCTAGGCTTGGGGCTTTGTACTATTTCTCTTATTGTGGTGTTTCAACTGGTATTGTTCTTGCTCAGGTCTTGTTTATGCAACCATATTGTTGAGATTTCATGTGTGTAGCTTCTGTGTCATATCTAGAAGACACTGTTTCATAGCAGATGCCTTGGTCTTCTGGCTCTTACAATCTATTTAACTCCTCTTCAGTGACATTCTTAGTTGTGGGTGTTGTGTTATATAGATGTATCAATTGGTGCTGGGCACTTCATGATCAGTTGCTCCGTGTTTGGACCAATTGTGGATCTCTGTAATAGTCTCTATTTGCTGCAAAAATATACTTCTGTGATGAGGGATAAGAACTACATTTATCTGTGGGATAAGGATAAATATTTAGAACGCATTAGAAATTCTACTGGTTTAAGAAAGTGAGAACGATTGGTACTCTAAAGTGCATGAGAGTGACAGCCATGCATTTCTAGTATGAGGCATGATTTTCTTCTTGTTGAGTGGGCCTTAATCAAATTCGGTAGAAGCTGGTTACCACCAAGATATAAGTACCACTGTTGTATAAATGGTAATATCTTGCCATTGTCGTTCTTGGCATCACAGCTATTTAAGACTACCGCTTAATTTTTTCCCTTGGGAGTTTGCATAGCACCTTCAAATACTCTGAAAGCCACTCCTCAGGGACAGGCTTCTATGTCAGTTACAGTTCTAGTTTTCATGTCCTGTGTGATGTCTATGATGTCTTCAATAATAGGGCTTTACCTTCAAGTTTTGAGAGGTAGCCAAGGACAATTGCAATAACCTATATTGTTTGGGAGAATCTCTTGGGTTCATCTGAACAACTAAAATGGAAGTTTCCCATGCTTGACACTGGTGTATTTTCGGATAGTGTACAGCTGCTGTTAGGGGAGCATTATCACCTTAAATGACATAACATATATATATATATATATATTAATATATATTCAATTGTTACAGCATAAAGAGGGGAGTTGGACTTTAAGTTGGACCCTTAGCAAAAGATTTATTAGCAATTGTTAGCTGCTGCAAAATGATAGTTTTTTTTTCTAAGAATGTAGACCCTGATAAGTTGACCACACTCCAGTGGAATACCACATATCCAAGAATATTTGGCCAGCACAATTTGACATTAATATGACAACAAAAAAAAGGACATGAAGTTGGGTGAGAAGGGTGGTTGGATCTGGGAATATTTGGATGAGGGAGGGTGAATATTATCCAATATATCATGTAAAATTCTCAAAGATGTGATAAAAATATTTTTTTAAAAAGACTTAAAAATGTCCTGAACCTCATCCTGCATATAGGCCATAAACTTACAGTGCTAACTACAGAAACCAGAAAGGTACAAAGGGACTATGCATGGTGAGTGGGGAATATTAGCACAGGGTATAAGTGCTGTGAAGTGGGAAATGATAAAAATGACAGAAGATAACTGGGGAGGGGAAGGAGAGACCAATACAGAAGGAGGAGAGAAAAATAACACTAAGGGTATATGAAAAAGCCATAAGGAATCCCATTGCTTTTAATTTACCTAAAAGTACATGTACTACACATATATGTATTATATGTACCTATATGGATACATATTTTTAATGAAGTTATGCCAGTTGGATTGACAATAATCTCACAAGAGCCATAGACTGTGTAACAATAGTCCCAATATTAGTCATGAGAAATACCTTTTCTTTCTTTTTAATTTTTTTTGTTATTTTGTTTTATGTGTATGGCTGTTTTGCCTACATGTGTGTATGCACACCATGTTCATGTCTGATGTTACAGAGACCAGAAAAGGGGGGGAGGTCACATCTTCTGGGACTGGAGACATGCATGATTGTGAGCCGCCATGTGGGTTCTGGGAATCAAATATGCATCTTCTGCAAGAGTAGACAATAAGCTTAACTGGTGAGCCATTTCTCCTACCCTATATTTTATACCTTTTCAATATGCTTACTCTGCTTTTTGGTCCTATATGGTTCTGTAAGCTCTTATTTAGATTCTAGATTCCTCATATTAATGTTTGTTCATGGATATCCATTATATTGTTGGTTTGGTGAGGGGATCAGGGCTGGAATCTGACAATTTTGACAATAGTATTCTTTCATCTACTCTTGTGATTATTATAGTTTTCATACTGTATATTTAAATCAAGAAATATGTTTCTTCCCATTTTTGTCTCATTTAATATTTCAAGATCCCTTGTGAGTGCATATAAGTTTTAGGATAAATATTTTAAAATGTTATTAGGATCACAGTGGTAATTCCATGAATATATAATTTGCTTTGAGTAATACAGTCTCCCAATCCATGAAAATATGATGCTGCTTTCCCAAATGCTTTAGTTTTTAATTGATTTTAGCCACAGTTTGTTTTCCTCAGTGTATATTGCTTTTGTAAGGATTCTTTTTAGATTATTTTATTGTAGGTGTTTATAGCCTAGAAGTCATTGTGTAGCTCTGGCTTATCCCAAACTCTTGATTTTTATGCTCCAGCTTCCCAGAATTGTAATTATGGGTATGCATTACCATACTCCATACAAATGGTGATTTGTCTTTTCAGGATGTTAGCAATGGGAATACAACTGTGATTGGCTTTTGCAGGCAGCTATTTTGCCTGTTATTTTGCTGTTTTAACATGTATTTTGTGGAGTCTTTAGGATTTTAAACACATAAAGTCATGTTTGAATGCTAGTTCATTATGTCTGTTTCCTAATTAGTCCAAATTTCCAGTATCATGTTAAATATACGTGGTGAAATCAGGCATCCCTGCTTGTTTGTGATCTTTCAAATGAAGCTTGTCACCTTTAACTGATGGCTATTATATTATCTGTGGTGTTTTCAAATATGAATTTTACTATGCTAAGTAGTAGTAATAGTTTCTCCCTGGCTTTTTACTCTGAAAATGCATTGAGTTTTTAAAAATGTTTTCAGCATTAAGGCTTTGACTCTTCATTCTGTTGATACAATGTATAATTACTAATTTTATGTATTATTTTCACTGTCAGAAGAGTGTCTGTATATTTGGTTAACCTTATTCTGGATAGGGTTTTGAGTGTCTTTCTGGATGAGGTTAACATTCAAATTGCTGAATAAATAAAGCACACATATTGTGCTATTCATTATGGGCAGGGCTCATCCACTGCAATGAATAAAACAAATGACAGGACAAGTGAGAATTTATCTTCTCTGCTTACTGTCTTCAGCTGGAACATTAATCTTTCCAGGCCTTCAAATTTGGATAGAGCCACGCTGTCATCAATATTCTTAAGTCCTAGGCTGACACATTGTTGATCTTTCTCCATAATTATGTAATTTAAGTCCTTATAACAACTCTCTCTTTTGCTTTTCCTCCCTCCTTTCCCCTCCTTCCTTCTCTCTAATAGGTATTTCCTATTGGTTTTCCTTGTCTTAAGAACCCTGACTCAGCTAGATGCACTACACTGTTTTACAAGTCACAAAAGAATATAAAGTCAGTGGGCTTATTTATTTATTCATAAATTTGAACTCGGCCATACAGTGTGTGTGTATGTGTATGTATGTGTGTGTGTGTGTGTGTGTGTGTGTGTGTGTGTGTGTGTGTGTAAACATGTGCACATGGAGCCACTGATTTCCACCAGGTGTCTTTCCTTGATCCCTTTGTCCTTTGAAATAGAATCTCTCACTGAATCAGAAGCTTATCAATTTGGTAAGAATGTCTGGTCAATGAGCTTTATAAATCTGCTTGTCTCCACCCCTATTTTAGCCCCACTACCAGGGTTGGGGCTAGAAGCAAATTTTTTTTCACAGTTTCTGGGGATCCAAAGTCTCAGGTTCTTATGTTTGCCTGATAAGCAATCTAACAACTGAGTTGTATCTCCAGCCCCATAAATATTTTCTTTGTTGTTAGCATAGGCATTGTATATAATATCCTGAAGTTATAGTAACCAAATTTCAAAGAATTCCATCTCCACTTCAGGCATATTCAGATCTCAACTATATTATCTAGTAACAAAGATTTATAATTCTTTATATGTGTGTTTTCAGTGCAATGGAAAATAAAAAGTGAAGTTATAAACCAACATTATAACAGTACCAGTTTATATATATATATATATATATATATATATATATATATATATATATATATATATATATATATATATATATATATATATATATATATATATATATATATATATATATATATTTGTCTATATATTTACATTTACCAAAGGTATTCCTAACCTTCATGTAGATTTGGATTATAGTGAATGGTGCAGTCTTTTATCTCAGTGTTAAGGTCTCCCTTCAACACTTTTTTTGGGGGGGCACTCATATAAATTAACTTCTCTAGTTTTTGTTTATTTAGAAATACCGATTTCTTGGGCTAGAGAGATGGCTCGGAGGTTAAGAGCATTGGCCACTCTTCCAGAGGACCCAGGTTCTCTTCCCAGCATCCACATGGCAGTTCGTTACTGCCTGTAACTTCGGTTTTAGGAGATCCAACCCACTCACACAGATATACATGTAGCAAAACAACAAGCATACATGAAATAAAAAATATTTTTAAAAAGAAAATAGAAATTTCTCTCTTGTTATAAAAGGGCTATTTTCAGTGATTTTAGAGTTTTTATTTTATATTTTATTTCTTTCAGTGTTCTGTGTGTGCATGCATGCACACGCACATGAATGTGCATGTGAATGTGCACATGCACGCACACACATGCTATATCATTCTTTGCTTCCTTGTCTCTAAGGTTTCTTGCTTAGAAAATAGCCTGATAATATCATTGAGGATCTTTTCGATGTAATCAATATTTTCTCTTTTGCTTTTATTTTTTCTCTTTTACTTTGCCTATTAACTGTTTAAATATAACATGTCTCAATGTGAGCCTATGCTTTTCTTCTTTGATTTCACTGAGATTCCTGGATGTTCAGATTTATGTTTCTGCACAACTAGGGGGAACCTTTTGTCATTATTTTTTCTGACAATTTCCCCACCTTTACCTCTCTCATGGCCTCTGGGACTACCCAGATGTATACACTGGTCCTTCCATCATATTCTTTATGTTCCTTCAAATGCACTCCCTTTCTCTCTTTATTTTGACTCAGTCATTTCAAATGCCTTGTTTCTAAGGTTAATTTTATTCCTTCTAGCTGCTCAATTGTGTACTATCTGCCGAATTCCATACTCAACACTTTACCACAGTTTCTGTATTGTATGCTCAGGTCCTGGATTTTCTAGTTCTTTTTATCATTTTTTGTTCCTTTTATAATTTTTATTTCTCTTGGTTGATATGTTCATTTTACATGATTTTAATGAACATCTTAGGACTTTGTTATTCTCTTCAGCCTTTTCAACATATTAAAGCTGTTGTGGGACTGGTTAAGGGCACTCGATTGTCTTTCAGAGGACTGAAGTTTGTTTCCCTGCATTCATGTTGGGTAGTTCTCTAACACCATCTCCAGGAGATATTCTGGACTCCATGGCCACCTACACTGGTGTGTGTGTGTGTGTGTGTGTGTGTGTGTGTGTGTGTGTGTGTGCATACATATGCATGTACACATACATGCATACATGTACACACACAGCTAAAAAGAAAATAAATCCTGAAAGAGAACACCATTGTTTTTGATGTCTTTGACTAAGCTAGGCATTGTAGCCTGAGATCCCTGCACTGGAGTCTGAGCCATGAGGACTGTAAATTTGAAAGCAAGACATCCTGGGCTATATAATACAGCAAAAAGTCCTATATATAAAAACAAAAAGAATTCAAGAAGAATTTGACTAGATACTCCTCTGCCTATGTTTCTTGTTGGATGGTTTGATAACTTCATTTTTTCTCTCTCTATAAATGTGATAGTTATTTTTACTGTTGTTTTGCACAGTTTATAGGGTCTTAAATGGATGAAAATTATGCATTTAAGAGAACAACTATTTCTTTCAGTCTTTTGTAGGTTGGTCCTGTGCCAAAATGGTCACTCAATAATTAGTTGGTCATGTTCTGTGTTCTTTTATCAGACTGTGGAGGAAGTTTGGCATTATTAGTCGTAACATGCATTTCTCACTAGATTTTGTGTGGCTTTTTGAAACACACACACACACACACACACATACACACACATCTTTTTCAGTGGAGTCTCACTGGGTATATGACTCACACTTTAGGGTAGGCCCCATGCCCAGCAGTAGATGGCCAACAAAAAATCAACTTAATATTAATTTTTCAGACTTTTTAACCTCATAATGCTTTGTTTGAACACTTTTGTTTGTTTTACTGGTCTTTGAACATTTTTGTTTGTTTTACTGATCTTTTGTTTGTATATTTTGGTTTCTAATTTTTGTGGGGCAGTAAGGAGGATCTGGGAGGAGTTTGTGAAGGAGAAAGGCATAATCAAAATATATTGTGTGAAAGAAATTTTTTCAATAAAAATAGCAAACATATATATCCCACAGTATATGTGTTTGTACATGTTCTTTTAAATGTCTTAAGTCTCCTAGAGTTTTATTCTACACTCTACCTATCATTTTATCTTTATATATAATCTGCAGCCCCATTTGTCTCTAAAGGACTGTTTCTTTGTTGCTGTGCCAGGCAGTGTCTACTGCATCTTTCCACCCAAGATCAGATTAGGTGAAATAATGACCAGACCTTCAGGCAACCCTTGGGCAAGATGGAAAGCTACAACCAAGGTCCCCTGGATACACCACTGGAATTTGTTGAGGAGAATTCAGAACTGTTCTACTGTCTGCCTGATGAGGATGCTGGGAACCAAGCCTAGGTCCTCATTACGAGCAGCGAGTACTCTTAATCATCGAAGCATCTCCACCTCCTCACCAGAAGGTTTTGTCACTTGATTTCTGACTGGGGTGAGAGACAATTTAATCTAGTTTTCAATTGCATTTCCCTGATGGCTAAATACAATCAATACTTTTCTGCACACTTACTGGGCATTTACACTGCTTCTAAGTGTCTGTTGAGTTCACTCATGTGTGTATGGGCTGGATTATTTGCTTTTGTGGTGTCTATTTTCTGATTATCTTAACACTTAAATTTTCTCTAATTCTTAGAAAACTTTATTAAATGTTTTGTTGATGTTTTCCAACTAACTGTTGTTTTCAGTTTTTACTTTGCTGTTTTTCTACTTTTCTTTTTAACTATTTACTTTAACCTTTATATTCTCTCTCATAGTAATTATTTTCCCAGCAAACTATTTTTTTCCTCTTAGTTTGCTTTTAGTTTTAATAAAATGTGTTGTCTTGATTGTCATTTCTTTCTTTAAGGCATGCATTTATAAGTATAAATTTCCCCTTAGCACACTTTCTATAGCATCTTTGGGAGTTAGTGTAGTGTATGTTCATTCATATCAAGATTTTCTACTTTTCCTCTTCATTATCTTATCTGATCTATTAGTTATTTAACCTAGTCTAGCTACTTGTGCCTTTCTGTAGTGACCTCTAGGCTTCTGCAGGGTCCCAAATCCAGAGCTCGGGCCTAGTCTTACTACTTGCTCCTGTGCTGTATCCCACAGCTAGGCTCCCACACAGGACCCTTAGTGCTGCCTGTATCACCCTGCTTCATACCAAGACTTTCTACATCTTCTTCCAGTCTACCCTGGTGAGTACCCAGTGACACGCAATCTTTAATACCATGTAAACTGGGCATGAAAAAATGGTGAGACACTTCAGCTGAAGCAGCAACAGCAAAACTTGTGTTTGTCAACGTAATGTATCAAAGGCGTGTGAATTTGGAGGGCCTCAGGAGGGGTAAATGGGAGGGTTTGGAGGGAGAAAAGGGGAGGGAGAAGTGTTGTGATTAAAGTAGAATCTCAAAAATAGACGACACATTTCCACAAACGAAAAAGACAGACCCACATTCTTTGGCTTACAAGATGATGAGAGACTTTAACCAAATGAGTGAATTAAAAACTTGCATGGATGGAACCATAGAAAGCTGGGAAGAGGCTAGATTGTGAGAGTGGTCACTATGTAGTATGTATATTTGCACAATCATTAAAGAACAAACTTGATAAAAATTATTTGGAAGTCGAAAGTATATATTTGTTTTTCTTTTTTTATTCGATATATTAATTGAAAGTATATTTTATTTCTGTTGAAAAGAAAAAAAAAGAAAAAAAGGACCTGGAACACTGTGGGAAAGTGTTAATAATTGGTTTGCAGGTAGAGTTTGGGCAGCTTTGACCAAGCAAACTCAAGAAAGCCTAGAAGGCTGTAAATGGAGCTTCAGGGGCGACAGGTGATGCTCAGGGGAATCAGGGCGCTGACTGATAACAGCAGGCTGATGAGATTTTGGGTAATGATGAGCTCTCTGACAGAAATTTCTGCAGGCCACTCCTGGTACACAGTGGCCACTAATCTGGAGGAATCTTGTCCATTTCTGAGATTTTGTGGGAAGCTGAATTTAAAGCTGACAGCCTAGTTTATCTGCTGGAGGAAACTGATGAGCAAACTGACAACAGCCTGGGCATTACAGTCTGCTTCTAGTAGGATTGACAGGAGCAAAAATGATTCTAGGAGGAACAGTAGAAAAACTTGTAGTTTATTGAGAAAATAAACACAAAGAAATTACCAGTCAGTGAGGGTATCTTGGTTACTTTTCTTGTTGCTGCATTGAAATGCCCTGACGGTAGCAACTCTGGGGAGAAAGCATTTATTTTGGCAAAAACTTTGAGGGGACAATCCCTCATGGCAGGAAAGCTGGTGGCAGGAGCTCGTCAACACATTACGTCTATAGTCAGGAAGCAGAGAATGATGAACTTTGGTGTGTAGCTGCCTTTTTCCTTCTTGTGCAGCTCAGGACACAGGCTCTGGGAATGGTGCCATGCGCGATTAGGGTGGGTTTTCTCATCTCCATTAATTTAATCACAGTAATCCCTCACAGGCATACCTGGATGCTTGTCTCTTAGTCGGCTCCAGATACTGTCAAATCGATACTCAACACTAACATCACAGAGGGTGCAGTTGCAGCCATTAGTGCCATGAAAAATTAAAAGTAAAAATACATCAGTTTGGAAATGTAGAATGCAGATTTTTGTACATGTAAATAACAGGTCGTGGGCTAGGAAAACCATTATCATGTTCAAAGAAGCACACATTCATTTCTGTGAGAGACACAGATTGAGGCTAGTTCTTCATAATAAAAGAAAGCAAGTGTTTTGGAATCACAATAGGAAATACTTCTCAAAAGTGTCTAAGGAATTAGGAAGATACAATAAAAGGCACAAATTTATTGTAAAAGAAAGAAATTATTTAAAATTACCTGGGTGTTTTTTCACAAGGTTGTCTTCTTCCTGGATTTTCTTTGGTGAGACAGTAACATAATTTGAAAACTGACCATGGTTGAAGCATGATTATTTGTCTGCATAACAATAATTTTCATTCTTTGAAAATGTGATACTCTTATCCAATGTATATTGATCATATCCACCCATCACTCCTTCCCTTTAAAGGCATAGAATATTGTGGGCTTGTAGTAGCAGTAATAGGTATCAGAGGCAAGTCTATACTTCACTACAAACAGGTAGCAATGAGAAACAAGAGGCCCAGAGACAAGATTTCTTTTCCAAGGTGCTTCCCCATTGCTACACCGCCACCTATTTACCTACTTACTGAAGTTCCTAGAACCTTCACCAATAGGCTAGGGACCAAGTCTTTACAGGAACACTTGCTAGCAAACCTTAATGCATGCTTTTGCAAAATGTTTCCCAAGAAGGCTGTCTATCTCTGAGAAAGTCCCATGAGATGCAAAACTAAATCAGGCCCTTGAACCAATCCAGGAAGGTGGCAGACAAGTCATAGTGAACAGTCACCATTCTCAATGAGTTTAGCTAACACTGCCCCTTCTGGCATCAATAAGATACACAAAAAAGTGGATAACCATCACTGTGGCCACTACTTGATTGTAGAGGTAAAGATCATAGTTAAGATAAAATGTTCCAAAAACCTAAAAACATAACAAAAATTTTTAGATTTGTTTCATTAATAACTCACCTTGTAGCTTTTTTTTTGAAAAATTTAATTCTGATGTTTGTTTCCTTCATAGATGGTTACATCTATAAAGGCACAGGTCCTCAACACCCCCTACTTCAACATTCTCAATGATATCACACATTAATTTGTTTTAAGAAAGATTTCACATTATTCAGAAGATAAATTTTTTTTGCAGCTGTAACTGAATACTCATTCTTTTCATAAAATAAATGTGGTCCATCCGAGTACATATTGCTCGTTGTTAATGAGATGCAGTTAAGTCATGGGGCTAAGTAAGATATTATGGAGATCCTTAAAGATTTGGGTTCTTCTTTTGCCTTTGCAAAGTCAATCAGGAACATATCAAATCGATCACTTCTTTTGCTAAGAACTATAAATACATCCCTGAAGCCTTATATAGAAAATAACTCTTACACGATGTTATTGAAACTTTGTAATTCTTGATCTAATTTCTGAGTTCTGAAGTACATCGGTAGTGGTCAAAATGTACTGATGTACATTTGGTCTAGCAGTATTGGTGTTTGCTGGAAATTAAAGAGGTCATTTATGGGTGCTATCTCTTACTTGCTCAAAAAGGGGACCAGGAGCTTATGGTTTTTTTTTTTAAGTGTGCAGTAGTGAGTGGATGTTTGTGCAGTAGTCAGGGGGAAGTAGGAGGGCGCTAAGAGGGATGGAGTGGATATAATCAAGACACACTGCATATGTGTCAAAGAATACATGATTTTTTAAAGAGAAAAACCTGTGCAGGCTATGCCTGTGCATTACCATTATTTGCCAGTGACTGAAACTTAGACCTATTTTAAATTTGGAGGGCTAGAAGTGGGCCTAAATTGGAAGTGTTTGCCTAGCATTATATAGAGACCTTGGTTCAAACTGAAACACCACATAAATCATAAACAAGAAATGGCGTTACCTAAAAACTCAGATGGCGGAGGCAGGAGGGTCAGGGGTTATCATCAGCTACATAGCGAGTTTAAGGCCCACCCGAGATAGATGAGATTCTCGTCTCAATTTTGTGTAGTAAATGAAATATTTATTATTGGGTCCTGTGTGGGAGCCTAGCTGTTGGCTCCAGCACAGGAGGAAGTGGTAAGACTAGGCTTTTCCCTCTTTCTTTTTTTTTCCCAAGATTTATTTATTTTATGTATACAAGTACACCAAAGGTGTCTTCAGACACACAGAGGAGGGCATTATAGATGGATGTGAACCACTATGTGGTTGGGGAAAATTGAACTCAGAACCTCTGGAAGAGCAGTCAGTGCTCTTAAACACTGAACCATCTCTCCAGCCCCAAGGTTTTTCCCTCTTTTGAGTACAGAATAAAGAATGTTTGAGGAGGCAGTTAAAAGCTTTCAAAGGCACAGATTAAACTCAAAAATAATTATTCTAAGAGCATGAAAAATTGGTGAGAAGGCTCAGCTGAAGCAGCAAAACTTGGGCTTGCAACAGTACCATGCCAAAACTGTGTGAGAATCTGCATGGGGTTCGGCTCACATCATTGTCAGAAGTCTGAGGATATACAGAACTTGGCTAATCTTTCATAAAAGCTATTCCCATAGCCTTAGATGTTGATGAATGATTCTCTGTTTGAAGGGGGATAGCCTCAAAGAAAATTAAATATGAATGAACTGAAGACTATTTTCTGTAACACAAAAGTTCTGTATGAGTTGATTCACAATTTATATGAAGGGGAAGGACACATTAGGGAAAGCAGATGACTTATTCACAATATATCACATGTGAAACAATTTAAACACCCAGGGGATGAATGGATAAAGAAAATAAGCCAGGCACAGAAAGATAAATACCATGCAATGTCACTCATATGTAGAAGCTAAAATAGTTGATTGTTGAATAGAAGTTGGGAATAGAAGAGTTATTATGAAGAGATTATGTTGTTGAATGGTTAGGTAATGCTGGTCAAGGGATATGAAATTTCAGCATCTAATGATGGTAAGTTCAAGGGATTGATTGTGCTATACAGTGGCTATAATTAACAATACATTATATTTTTGAAAATACCAACACAGTGGATGTTAAGGGTTCCTGTTACAGAAGTGATAAACCTGGGGATAATAAGTACTTAATTACTGAGATCTAATCATTTTATTATATATGTGTGCAATATATTTTCATGTTTCAAAATATTWTGCTGTATACATAAGTGTCATTTTTAATATGTGGATTTGAAAAAAACATGATTAAAATGACCTGAGGATACCGAACTCCTGTGAAATAATATATTCTTATACTAAGTATTTGTAACTACATAATAATCATAATACCTTCAAGCAATACTTATTTATTATCCCACTTAATTTGAATCATAGTTCCGGCAAGCCTTAATGGGTTCCTCTACATCAAAGCTTATTCAATACTAGTAAACTAATTACTGGCGCATAAGGCATAAAGTTTTTTTTTTTTTAGAAAGGTTCAACTTGCTGTAACCTGTTATAGCCTTAGTTAGTTGCTAATTTTTGTCCATAAGACACCTGTATTTCCTCATGAATAGGTGGACCTCTCTATAGGATGACACACGGTGTGACAAAGTGCTGTGAGATCAGATCATAACCACAGTCATATGCTAATCTTGGAGTTGGTATCCCATTATTTCTGACATTAGAAACAAGTCACTAGGTCAAGCATATATTCAAAAGGAGAAAAAATTTATAGAATATGCCTAAGATGAGATGGAATCATTGGGAATGATCAAAGAAATAACACCATCATTAAGTTTACCTCCCACAGCTTCACAGTGAAATGGAGATAAGATTTGTACTAGATGTGTATTGATTGAGACAATTCTACATTAGTACTTAATGTCAGAACTTTTGTCACAAAATGGCACAACTATGTTGTCAATGAAAGAAGGCATTACCTGGAGATCAGACTATAACTTCCAGTGAAGAAAACATTTGCAAAAGGATAGAAATCTCTTAATATATCAACTCTGCTTATTGTCTTCTGGGAGTGCATCAACCCTAACACAGAAGTTGAGCATCCTCTTCTGTCTCATGTCATGATGCAGACTCTAAGTTGGATATTCTTATAAGTGATACATCACTCAGCTCATAGTCTACTTATATCCTCATACCAAAAGATAGTGTGACAGGAAGGGGACTTAATTCTCATATTCGTATCAATTCATTGAGTAGTGTCTTCTAAATTGTGTGTCATATCTTTATTCAAATGAAATCTTGGCAACTGTCCCACAGGTATGGTTTCAATTTGTCAGACAATAATAACATTTTATTATAAATATATTAAAAAATCACCCAAAATTGCTCAGTCTGTTGTGGAATTTGGTGTGCTGAGATGCTTAATAAGGATGATGTCTGTGTCCCCATGAAATCCTACTATACCCAGAATTACCAGGAAATTTGGGTAGGAATGGGTTAATGATCCCATCCTTTATAAAATAAGGACTGCTGATACAAGCTTTGAAAGGCTCCAGTCCTGCACTTGTCCATGGGCATCATTAACCATTCCCTGAGTCAACTCAAGATAAATTGTATCAGCTAAACTTAAGTAAGCTGTGTTAGATGAGAACATGGACTATCGCTGTATATTTATCTAAGTACCATTTACAATATGGCATTAATAAATTGGTATATAAGAAGAAAAATCACATAAAGTTATAGGTAACTAAATATATGACACATTATATTGAAATTTGGGAATAAATGGATAAATTAACTTGAGTCTGGAATGACTTTTTGGAATTTTTAAAAATTATATATATTAAATGTACAAATGAGCTTCACTGTCTTCTTCAAGAGTATATAGAATCTGAGCAGTTGCTGTGGTGTCACATGCCTTAATCTCCACACTCTAGAGACAGAGGTAGGTTGATCTCTGAGTTTGAGGTCAGCCTTGTCTACAGGGCAAGTTCCAGGACATCCAGGGATACACAGAGAAACCCTGTCTCTAAAAACAAAAGTATATAGAATCTTAGAAAGCCAACAAAACTAAAATAAATGAGTCAACAATCACAATTCATGTATTTTGGGATAAATTTTAAAATATTTACACTGATGACATTTTAAAATAAAATTCTGTTCTTTATGGTAAGATCATGTCACTTGCAAGAAAGTGTATGCAATAGAAATTATCATATTAAATGAGTTTACTCAGACTCAGGAAGATAAATGTCACATTTTAAAATTATTTTGGATCCATATATTTATCTAGAAATATGAAATAATATATGAGCATATGGCATAAAATTAGAAGCAAAACTATAGATAAATGAATGGGACTAATGGGAGTCGAAAGTGGCAGGAATGGGTACGACAGTGGAAATAGGGACATGGTTAAAGTGTATGTATGAGCTGGAGGATGGCTTCATCTGTACAGCACCCACTTTGGGGAGTTTGATCCCCAGAATCCTCATAAAAACCCTGAGTATGGAGGCATGTGCTTGTAATCCTAGTGCTGGACAAGTAGAGACAGGAGAATTCTAAGCCTTTCCAGCCATCCTTTCTAGCTAATTTGTGAGCTTTCAGGCCAATGAATGAGAGACCATGTTTCAAATGTGGTGGATGGCAATCTTAAGAATTACTTCTAAGATTGTACTAGGGCCTTCACATACACACAGATTCACACACGTGTGCAAACACACACAAATATGCACACATTCAAAAAAGTATGTTATCAAATAAATAACAACATATCTTAGTGTGGATGTGGGGAAAGGAAACAATCTACGAACTGTTTGTGGGAGTAGAAATTGGTGCAAACACTATGGATATCAGCATGGAGTTTTCTCAAAACCTTGAAAATAGATCTACCACATGATCCAGCTATATCACTCTTGGGCATATACCCAAAGGATTCTATATTCAATTGCAGAGATCACATTCATCTATACTCATCGCTGCTTTACTCACAATAGCCAGGAAATGGAAACAGCCATGACATCCATCAATTGATGACTTGATAATGAAAAGTGGTACACAATGGAATATTATTCAGCTGTTAAAAAAATGAAATCATCAGGTAAATGAATGGAGCTGAAAATAATCATTTTGAATGAGGCAACCCAGAGACAGAAAGATAAACATTACATTTTTTCTCACTTATAGATATTAGCTTTGAATCTTTAGATAGGTGTGGTCCATTTGGAATACCCACAGAGGTCAGGAATTTAGCAAGGAACCATTAGAAGGAGGGGTTTTTAAGAGAAGGGAGATAAAACACAGTAGTATAAAAGGCTAAAGGTGTATAATGGAACATGAAGTATTAAATTAGAGTAGAAAATGGGAGGGGAGGCGAGAGTAGAGTATATGAGGAGGGACACTAAATGTCTTGTGAAAAAGCCATAAAGAAGCCTATTACTACAGAAGCATCATTATATATTACACATATATAATATCTAATATAATATATTATATACTCATATATAATATATATTCATATATAATATAATATATATTGCACATATATAAAGCTTTATGGAGTTAACCTACAACAGAGGCACAATACCCCAACTACATATATCAGGCTAACAAACAAAACTCCTAGTACCAGGAATAGTTTATCTCCTTTTGAGTTGTTGGCCAATGGGGTGTCATGTAGACTACCCCAGAATAATAAATTGTTGCCAGTACTCTTGACTTTCCTCCAGAACTTGATGATTAAGACGTGCCTATTGTAAACACCACATAGTTGAGTCACAGAACATGGAGAAATCAAGCTGGTACTTACCTGGAACCTTCATTTCTACTGGTTAGCTTTTATGGCACTGGAAGGTGCTATGCTTACTGCTAGGAGAGAAAAATAATCCACAGTACCACCCATCTGTGAATACTGCAAGCTAAAAGGACTGATCTGACAAGATATGCCCTCTGGTGCAATGAGGGGGGAAGGCGCAAATATTTATGAAAGTAACCAACCACTTTCTGATTAGATCTAAGGTCTGCTCCATGAGATGGAATCAATACCTGACACTATCAAAGGGGGCAAAATTCAGTACTAGATAGGTCATTGGCCCTAGGGAAGAACCCAATACTAATATTCTGCTAAATGGAAGCACTATCAATATCATACCTAGTGAGTTATTTTGCTATACCCATAGATCAGGACTTTCCTCAACCCTCATCATAAAAGCTTCTCTTTATAATAGATATCAGTCAATACATCGAGACTCCTAACTGGTCGATGTGATGAAATCAGTGTGAGAGCCAGAGGGGGTTGATTAACATGAAGGAAACAGTATTTTCCAGATACAACAGAGCAATTGTACACATGAATGCACAGCACTTGTAACAGCCTGCCCAAGCTCCAGCTAGACAAAATCCCAGGACAAAGATAGAAAGCAGGCACAAAATCCCGCCACCAGCTGAGGATAGGGAGAGTCAGTTTTCTTTAATGATGTGACCCCTAGTATGTGACCACATACCAGTGAAGACTCCATTCCCAAGATAGCTAGGCAACACAAACTGGAATTGATGGAGAAAGATGGAGGAGGAAAAGGAGAAAAAGGAGGAAGAGGTAGAGGAAGAGGAGGAAGAGGAGGAAGAGGAAGAAGACTCAAGAAGATTCAAAATTGAGTGGGAAGTTGGGGGGAGGGAATGTGAATATGTTCTAAATGCATTGTATGGAATTTTCAAAGCATTAATAAAAATATTATTTAAACAAGTGCATTCTGTAGTTGTATGAAAATGTCCTCATGAAGATGAGTGGATGTGGAATGTGTAAGAACACTTTCTCTGGAAACATGAGTAACTGAGTTCTAACACTCAGTAAAAATCTAGGCATGGCCATCATACCTGTAACACCAACACTGAGGGGAAGGAACAGGTAGGTCCCAAAAGCTTGTAGCTGGCTAGCCACCTTTGATGAAACTGTATGTTATTGGCTCAGTGAGAGACCCTGTCTTAAAAAATAAGGAAGCTATCAATGTCTTCCTCTGGCTTCATGTCTTGCACGCACAGGTAGTTACTCATTCCTACCCTCATGTGCATGCACACAAATCACACCAAAACATTCAACAAGAAAATGACTATGAAACTCAATGCTGTGTACAATGAATAGACACCAAAAAAAACCCCCACTGAATTTACTAAAATACTAAAATTGAGTCTGGAGAGCTAGGTAAGTCAGTAAAGTACTTCCCTAACATGTATGAAGTTTTGGGTTTGATTCCCCACAAGAGATTAAACAATAATAAAAATTACATCAGTTACCAAAAAAATTGCTGGGGTGGCCATCCCCATAATGCCAGCATTAGGAGTAGAGACAAGAGGATCAGAAGTTCAAGATCATCTTCAGCTATATAGCAGGTTCAAAAGCAGCCTGGGATATATGAGAAGAAAGAAAAAAGAATCACTCCAAGAATCTGAAATGATAGAAACCCTGTAGGTCTTATTAAAGTTTAGAATGTTCTTCTGTGATAAAGATGTGCTGTCAATGACTGGCAAACTAGCTACAAAGATAATTTATTGTGTATATGTTGGATGTTTTGATCAAATAACTTTTATATTTCCTGATAATAAGGTTGAATCACAACAAAACCTATTCATTTTGTCTTACACATGGAGAGTGCATTCCTCTTAATATTTTATGTTGCACCCCTGCATTCATACACATAACACACATGTACACATGAATATACATGTCAAATAGATTCTGACAAAGACTCCACAAGTTAAAAGCATAGAAGAGAAAGTTGTACACTACCTCTCTATACATACCATTCAAACATTACACCTCAGCAGACTCTGGGAAAATAAGCCTTAAGCTTATATAGCTTGGAGATACTGCTTTAAGAAA
>BDUI01049711.1:5816-16139 GCA_002335545.1 Apodemus speciosus | reverse complement strand
AGTTGCCATCTGGTGTCACTTTCTTATTTAATACAGCTTTGCTGTCATTTTCCTTTGTGCTGTTATTGTCAAATATGTTACTTTCCTATTTATTATAAGCCTGGCAGAACAATTGCATACTTACCATTGAATGAAATTGCCTTGTAAATTAGTTACAGAAGGAAAGAAGAAAAATATGAATTTATATTCTTTTGTAATTACATAATTATATTTCTGGCAGACTTTTATATTTGGGAGGATTTGCAATACTGTCCAAGGTGCCTATTTTCATCCCCAGGCTCATTTCAATGTTTCTTATAGATATATCTCTTACGCTAATCTATGTTATGTTTCTGTGTGAATGTCTAGTGTCTTTTCACTTTTGAAATACAGTTTTACTGGATATAATGTTTATTGTGGACTGGGCATTTTGTTACATGCCTGACATACCTTCTGTGAGTAAGTTGAAGCAGGAGGATCATGAGTTTCAGGTCAACCTGGGCTCCATATTGAGACCCTGTTTCGACAGAAGCAAAATAACAATAAAAAGAGTAAAAAAAGAAGAGGAAAAAGTTGGAGGTGGAGATAGAAGAGGAGGAGGAGGACAATAATGAGGAGGAAAACTGTATGCAAATATGTTGACTCTACTCTTCTAATCTCCCTGTAGTTTCCACTGTTTTGATGAAAAGTCAGCTGGGTTTTGTAGAGATCAGGCTGAGCCTTGCACACAATGRCTCCATGCCATATACAACATACATTTCAGGCTGCACTTGCCTGAGAGGACTCCATTTTATAAGCAACATTTGACTCAGTTGTATGTGCACATGGGGAGTGGCAGGATGAGTCTGCCTATGAGGCGTTATCTCAATTTAGTAATCGAGGTAAGAAGAAACACCCTAAAAAGTAAGTAGCACCATTTTCGCAACTGAATTAAAAGGAAAAAACATGCATGCGTTTATGCCCCCTTCTGAATATGGATGACCTGTTACCAGCTGCTTCCAGCTCCAGTGGCCTTTCTTTCCCTGCCATGACACACTGCACTGTGTGCTAACAACCCTTTTCTCTCTACATTAATTTTCTCAGGGTATTTTATCAAAGAAACAGCAAAGAAACTAAGACAGTGTATTTTGTTTAAAGTGTCATTTTACCTTAAACATTATGGCTTCTCTATTTTATATTTCTCTTCATTGCTGTTGCTTATTTTATTTGCCATGTGCCTCAGATGCACTATGAACATGAGTCTGTTCATCCTCCAATGAATGTTCTTTTCAGAAGCCTCAGCCCAGTGCGTTTTCCCATGCTAAGAAGATGAAAGTTTTATCAGAATTCCCTATGACTCTCCTTGATTTCTTTGTTAAGCATTCTGTCTGTTTGAGTCACCAAAAGCTGTTAGACTCTACTAATTGCCAATTGATTGCTTTGTTGTTTTCCACGGAACACCCAAGAACACAAATTGCTTCCCAGTCCAACTCATGTGAGGTCAGGCTAATTTGCAGAAATCTCATTTGCGCTCATGTTTGATAGCTGTCCTAAGGAAGGGTTTTCTTGCTGTCACTCCCCTAGCTCTCCTGTAAAGTTCTAGATGATTTAGATTTGTGTGTTGCTTTCTTGTAGTTCTTAGCCGTTCTTTATATTGTATACTTACCACAACTGTCTCAATTCTTCTCTTAGACTTTASTTATTTTATATTTTGTTTCAGATAAAGTAAGTTATTTTGCAGACTTATTCTGACAGCCTACAGAAATCTCAAGGATATTCTTACAAACTTCTTAGTCTCTTAAACAAAGCTCTGTGTTATTGGTTAGGAATTGGGGGAAGGGACAGAAACCTACTTCTTGTGGAGTGGCATCTCAGGCTTCATTAGTATAAAAAGGAAAGGAATGGTAGTCTCTGGTATTCTTGGCTTGCCTGTTCTGACATATAAGCTTTGCCTTCTAAGCAAACTGGATCCAGGACACTTGATGACACTTTATTTTCAGCATGTCACATCTAAGGTCACACCTATGGTTCTGCCTCCTCCCATGAGGAGAGACTTGGTTTAATGAGTGATATGATACAGCTGACTTTACAAGAAAGAAATGTGTCTAAAGAGAGACACTTTTGTCCCTATCATTGACTATGAGACTATCGGAAAACCAGGAGTGCTTAATTATGCATACTACATTCTTTCTATTTAAACCTAAACCTCATGTCAGGACACCAATATGAAACTGGAAGTCAGTGGGCATCCTTATGTGGTCTTCTACCCAAATTTGGCTGCTATAAATATATCTCTTTTCTCTGACTTTTAATATTATTTATCTTTGCAAATTGGGATCTTGAAGAGATGCAGACAAATCTAAGTGGTTAAGGCTATCAATACTCAGATTTTGATACTAAGAACTCTGACAAAAAAATAGACACAGCCTGAATCTTTCTGGGAGATACTATGACCCTTAACTGAGAGGTCTAGAGAAGATGTAATCCTGTATCCCTAATTGCACATACCAGAGTACAGTCCTTGGTATGGTGCGCTGGAAGCAGGTCTTGAATCAAAGGTCACAGACTTTTCATTAAAAAATTCAGTAGATTTTCCATTCTTAAAACACAATGGTGCTGGATTCAAACCCAGGGCTCTAATTATGCTATGTGCTCATGTTACCATTTAGTTATATATTTCCTTTTGCTTTTTCCTTTAATTGAACAAAACCCTTCAATATATTTGATAATCTTTTTCCAATCACCAATTCCTCCCAGATCTTCTCCACTTCCCTTCCTGCCCAATTATATGTTCACTTTATCTCTATATTTTTATTGAAAATGAAAACAAAGAAACCCCAGTACTCTCAAAAAATCCCACAAAAAGGGAAATCAAATAAAGAAAAAGAAGAAGATGAAAAATACCTCCCCACATGCAAAAGCAAAATGAGACAAAAGTCTATAAAACAATTGAATTCATTAATTTTGTGTTGCCAACTAACTGCTCCTGGGCTTGGGGTCTGCCTTGAAATGTGGATAATATACCCAGTTAGAAGCCATTGAAGGCCGGGCAGTGGTGGCACACTTGGGAGGCAGAGGCAGGCGGATTTTTGACTTCGAGGCCAGCTTGATGATCTACAGAGTGAGTTCCAGGACAGCCAGGACTACACAGAGAAACCCTGTCTCAAAAAACAAAACAAAACAAAAACAAAYAAACAAAAAGAAGCTATTGGGAAAAAAACTGATTTTTTTTTTCTTTTTTGCAGTTGGACGGCAATTGCAGATAGCATCCTGGTTAGGGGTTTGAGCACACACCCACTTCCCCTTCTTAGTCTGGGACCCCATCTGACTTGAGTTCATACAGTTTCTGTGAATTTATATGTGCTTATATGTGTTTATATCAGTTTTCTTTGTCTGAACATCCCATTTCATTGGAGTCATTCAGTATTTCTGGTTCTGCAATTTTTCATTCTTCTGCATAAATCCCTGAGCCTTGAGGAGAAAATTTAAGACATTCCATTTAGCACCGAATACTTCAAAGTCTCTCACTCCATGTATGTTACTCAGTTGTGGGTCTGTGTTAATTACCATCTACTGCAAAAAGCTTCTCTAACAATGGTTGATTGAGGGACTGATATATGGTTATAGCAGTATGTCACTAGACATCATTGTATTGCTATTTTTCTTTATCCAGATGATAGTAGTAGGTCCTCCCCAAGATCCATGACCTATCTAGTTTTGGGTTCTTGGCCACTTTATCAGTGTCAGGTATGGGACTCATCTCATGAAGTGAGCCTTATATTTATTCAACAAGTGGTTGGTTATTCCGATAACATTTCTACCACTACTGTACCAGTACATCTTGCAGGCTGTCTCTGTTGTAAGGTTTGTAGCTGGAATATTTTGGTGATTACCTTTCACTTCTGTAGTATGCAGAATGCCCTCCAGTACTATGAATACTATTCAGTAGGGTGAACTTTCTAGCCCATGTCTTACTAGATTTTCTAGATGAGATGCTTCTTCATTGACTGTATTGTGTTGGGAAAAAATTCCAAAAATTTACACTTAGTTAAGAACTTCTACCAGTTACAGCTGCTTCTGTATAGAAAATAACTATGTTGCTCTTCATGCTCCTATTCTGGGGGCATCTTTGCAATCCTCTTCTGAAAGGGATTTATCCAGTCTGAAAGCAAGTCTGTAATCACATCTACTTTTAAATAAAACGGTCCTTCATTTATAAAAATGTCTTTCCACAAAATGCCCAGTGTTCAGACCAACCCTCCCCATCTCTTCTTATGCTGATGAATGGGATTCTGTCCAACATTATTATTGTAGGTAATCACTGAGTAATGAATTTAGTAACTGGGATGTGCTTGTTGCCTATTTTGAAATTATCACACTTTTCTACCTGTACAATTAAAATTGAATAAGATAACTTGACCCTAGATTTCAAGGTTTCTAGACTTCTGAGTTCTAATCAAGTGTTTTGTTATTATGACAGGCCACTCCCAGCCTTCTGGAACTAATGCCAATGCTAAGAAATAGCTACCATTTTATTCCTATTAACACATGAGTAATTAGAAATTCAAGGTCACATAGCAAGTAAATAGGAGARTGGGGAGCTGAGTCCCAGACCCATGGATTTCAATGCCCTTGTGTTTAACCAGCTCATTGTTTCACACTGCTCTAATTGTTAACCAGTGTTAGAAACATTCATTTAATGCAGCATATTTCAAAGTGTACTCCAGGATCCCTGAGGGTCCTCATTACTCTTTCCCAGAGGACTTTTGAAACTATTTTATGTAAAGTATTTCYATAATTTGAGGACATTATTTGCCTGTTGTCCAATCTGATACCCATACTGAGAAAATAATACAGCGTTGTTCTAGAGGCTTCACCACTCTGTTGGGAGTACTGGGCGTGCTCATACAGATGCTTCTTGGTGTATAACAGGGTGTGTGTTAGTGGACTAACAAATGAAGTCAATACACCTAGCCTGGTGACYATACTAGCTTAGAGCAAAAAGCACTAYAGAGCCTTGGATGCTCATCCTGAGATTGACTGCCTACTACAACTTAGATTTTGCGGCTTTAAGAGCTTACAGCCTCTCAAACACAGGTAAATGCTCTGGTTGCTCATGAACCAGATAGCCTGCTATACTTAAGCACAATAGAAACACCAAAAGAGACCCTCAATCTCTCNTGGGGAGCTGAGTCCCAGACCCATGGATTTCAATGCCCTTGTGTTTAACCAGCTCATTGTTTCACACTGCTCTAATTGTTAACCAGTGTTAGAAACATTCATTTAATGCAGCATATTTCAAAGTGTACTCCAGGATCCCTGAGGGTCCTCATTACTCTTTCCCAGAGGACTTTTGAAACTATTTTATGTAAAGTATTTCYATAATTTGAGGACATTATTTGCCTGTTGTCCAATCTGATACCCATACTGAGAAAATAATACAGCGTTGTTCTAGAGGCTTCACCACTCTGTTGGGAGTACTGGGCGTGCTCATACAGATGCTTCTTGGTGTATAACAGGGTGTGTGTTAGTGGACTAACAAATGAAGTCAATACACCTAGCCTGGTGACCATACTAGCTTAGAGCAAAAAGCACTACAGAGCCTTGGATGCTCATCCTGAGATTGACTGCCTACTACAACTTAGATTTTGCGGCTTTAAGAGCTTACAGCCTCTCAAACACAGGTAAATGCTCTGGTTGCTCATGAACCAGATAGCCTGCTATACTTAAGCACAATAGAAACACCAAAAGAGACCCTCAATCTCTCTCTCCGTTTCTCCCTCTGTCTGTCTCTGTCTCTCTCTTTCATTCTGTCTTTACACACACAGACACACACTCACAATAAATAAAAAAATCAAAATAAATAGGGCATTCAATGGGATTATAGTCTCTTGGGGGCATAGAATAAATAATGTATTATTAATTTCCTGCTTCAGGAAGGACAGCACTGATACACAGCACTGTCAGTTGAACATGAAAATATCTAGTTGGGAATGTGAATCCCCACATACTAAAGGCTTTTATGAAGTGGTAACCCTTGAGATTAACTTGGAAATTAGATCAAAATGCCTAAGACAGACTAGAAGATTGTGACTGAGAAATGGAATTTTCATGTAGTTTTGAGGCATGATGGAGATGAAGGGTTAAACACATGCAGGAATGAGGACAGGGCATCAGCCTGCCTGCATCCAAGGTGCAGTGGACCAGCTCCTTTCAGCAAATAGGCTGGCAGAGAAGTCGCTCTAATCACCAGCTCTTATATTCTAAACCAAACAGCACACTCACTCACAAGTATTTTGTACTTAGCAGCACATTTAGAGGCTTTTTCCTCATTTCTTTTCCCCTTAGTGTTTCAGATAAGCTAAATACCAAAAAAGACAAGCTAAGTATTTCTCTGTAATTAGAAGAAAGCAGCTAAAGAACCTCTCTCTCTCTCTCTCTCTCTCTCTCTCTCTCTCTCTCTCTCTCGCTCTCTCTCTCTGTTATTTTTTATTCCCCCTTCTTTCTCTAGGGAGGAGCCAAAGCTGTTGGCAGCTGAGAAAAGCCACACAGAAGGATTTTTGCTGCCAAACTGGCAGGAATCCTGGAGCCATGAGCATGTCCTTCCAAAAGGGGATTGACTCCAGGCTATGCAACAACAGTGCATTAAAGAGGAATCTCCACTAGTGCAGACATTTGCATTTCATTCACCATTTTGCTTCATCCCAGGATCACTACAGCGATTCTTACTTACTGAAAAAATGTTGGCACTATTCCCCCAAGAAAGACAAAAAGAAAAGAATCATCCCTTCATCTTTTGAGACTTAAAGTGGTGTGATTTTACAATGACCACAGACTGGGTTGGTAATAGCTCACAGATGATGGATGAAAGGCAGCCCTAGGTCCTTAATGGGGAAGGAATATATGCATGGGTATGCTTTCTATTCTGAAAGAGAAGCAAACAATCTAAAGTGAGAATACAAGGAAGTGCATGGACCTTGTTATGTTTGTATTTTATCCTACATTTAACCCTGTTTAATCTGTATTTAAACCTGTATTTAATCTCAAAGAATAACCTCATCACCAAATTAAATCAGAAAAATATTACAGAGGGATTGGACAATTTTTATTCACACTTGCCAAGGAGAATGCTGGACCAGACAACATGTCTCTGAACTMATACTGAATATATTTCAACCAAAAACTACTCGTTTACCAGAATGTTAACCTTAACTGGGTGTCTGATACTAGTATTCCTTCAACATAGGTCACCTAGTACTAAGTACTAAAGTACTAAGAAATTGAGCCATGTCTTCCATTGAAATACATACTATGACACAAAGTACAATATTAACTGAAATGTGTATGTTTATGTGCACATATATACATGCTATTTTCAGAATATCTCTTGCYACTGTAGATGCTAATAGAGTGGGTTACTTGACTGGACTGTTTCTTAGCTAAAACCTCAGTGTTCAGAATCTCTAAGACATAGATTGTGTTCATGTTCTTCCATTTTTCAATTGTACATTATTTGTGGAACTCTCTGATAATTGATCTTCTGATGGGTAATTTAAGGATTATTTTAATGCCTTAAAAACATAGGTAACACAGTGTCTGCTCACTCATACCTGATAATGCAAGAAAAATAGAAGAATGGATTATGTTTTTGTCTTGTTATAAGGAAGCTCTAAAAGGGGAATATGTAATTGAGTCTGAATATACATTATTTTTTTTATTTTTGAGGTTATAATATGATTCTATCATTTCTTTCTTCCATTTCCTCCTTGATTTCTTTTCAATTTGTGGTCTTTTTTATTACTCATAATTACATGCATATATGTGCATTTATATGCATATATTTCTATATCAAAAATATGACCTACCCATTTTGTGTTTTGTTATTTGCATGACCATTTCCAAGGCTGACCTTTGGTATTAGATAACTAATTGGTAAACTCTTCCTGGGGGAGACTATTCCTCCTACTCTCAGCATTCCTGGGGTGCCTGCTGTTCTTTGTGTAGGGACGAAGCTTTGTGGTCTTTAACCCCAAACTACTTGGCATCTATTGTTCTTGCTCTTGTTCAGCACACGCCAAGGCAGCCATGTTGGCGAGACTTTCAAAGTGTAGTTTCTGACATTACTAGGAGACAAAGTCCTATAGCAAACTCCCTGACCATGCTCTTGCAGTCTTCCCATCCTTGTCTACAATGATCCCTGAGGCTTATGTCCTGAAGTGTTTGTTAAGTATATACATTGGGACTGGGTTCCACAATTTTGAATTTTGATTGTCAGTGGTCTTCTGAAATGGTCTCTGTTTGTCTCAGAGAGAAATTTTCTGGATGAAGGGTAAGGATAACACTTATGTGGTTAGAAGGACAAATATTTAGAATGTCGTTCATGGCTTCTTTGGCTTTGGGTAGTTGGCTAGGTTACCATCCAGGCATGATTTCCCTCCCCCTTGTCTGGTTAGAGAGTTGTTGGTTATCACCAAGGCTAAGCTTGCATGCCACCACTGCATCCTTAGATTTATCATCCAAACTGGCCATGGATGGGGTTCATAGGCAGCATAGCTGGGTAGGACTCTTGGTTGCTTCACTTCTTTGGATGATTTCGTGGCCCCTTCTGGTACCATGAAAGCTAGTCCTCACATCAGAGGCATCTGGGTCAGTTCCAGCTCAGGAACAGAATCCACTTTTGAAATTTAATTTTGAACAAATTTTAAGCTGTTATGTGGGCCATTCTGCCTCATACTTAGCAAACCACATAAGAAAACTTACCAGTTTCCCTGGTTTGGACTAGAAAGAGGTTCAAACAATGAAAACTCTATCTAATCCTATGTCCAAGACACCATAAAAGATGGTCTATCCTTGGGCTATTAAAATTGGACAGGTAAGCGTAGAAAATATCATATAATGAAGTTGTTTGTGGAGCACTACTTTGTAGAACTCCTAGGTCAGGAAGGTCATAGGAAATTGAAAGAGAATGACTATCATGGATTTGCCCCCCTACCCCTTAGGAAGTTCTCCTCTGTTGGTATTAAAGTCCTTGCTCTACGGAATTATTTAACCTCAATTTCATCCCAAAGACCCTGTATTCAAATATTAATTAGGTTGTTCTTAGCCTCTTAATTCTTCATAGTAGGGATCAAATATCAACAAGTTTGGTGGTCTTTTTGAAGTGTCTAAAAATTAGTTAGCTAATTAGAAATGAGAAAGGTGGTACTTCTGTGGAATAATCAATGCATCCCAAATCACAGAAGGTAGTAAATCATGGATCTGACTTCAGGGCCTGTGGTGATTAATCTCCATTTTGAATAGGGCTTAGATTTACCATAAAACCATACTGCTGGGTGTGCCTATGAGGGTGTTTCCAGAGAGACTTAAGGAACAGAGATGAACTTCTGTGAATTCTGTGGGCTGAGGTCTGAAAATAAAGGAAAAGTACAAACTGGGCTGGGCACTAGTATTCATCTCTCTGCTTTCTACTTGAAGTTCCAATATGAACAATCATCTCATGCCTCTGCTATCCCACATTTCCTGTATATGATGGGATATGCTCAAACTGTATGCTGAAAACAAACCTTCATCCTTCCCTCTCTCTYTATCTCTCCCCCCTCCTTCTGTTTTTTCTTCCTTTTTTCTTTAAATTGTTTTGCCAGATATTTTGTCACAGGGAAAAGAAAAGTGACTAATACAGAACCTTAGCTTATCTTTTTCTCTATGGTGCTAAAAAGAAGAAGCGAGGAGTTCTTATATCAATAAATGTGCAGTGCATGGTATGGTTGATATCTAACACATGTAAGTCATATCTAAGTAGAATGAAGATGTTGGTATTTTCATCCTATTGGAARCAGAGCTTTCCTTCAAATAAGGGTTTGTATGMATTAATGGCCAAATCACCCAATACTCGCAAATATGCTTCACATGTATGATATGTAAGATACAACTTTACATGTATGTAAGATACAACTTCAACTAGTTAGTGCCAACATGTTTATTTTCAAGYCTCCTGTCTTTCATATCCTGCTTGAGTAATAGACTGACTATCATCAGTGATGACTCTTTTCTATTACCTTTGTATAATATGCCTGACCTATATGCAGCACCTGCATACACTATACTACCATATACTAGTTGTGACTCCTAATAACTTGGGAGACAGCCTTCTAAGATACCCAGGAAACCTAATTGTCTCTGACTCCATGTTTSAAGTAAAGTTAAGCCTACTCTAATCAGAACACATCTCCTGACATTTCCCTGATACACCAAGAAATCACTACAGGTACAAGATTTGGTTTGCAGATTTGCTTGTCTCTATAAAACATTGGATTTTTTACATAAAAATATCATAATCATGATTACAGATGCTATTTGCCCCAAGTG
>BDUI01049706.1:6982-20326 GCA_002335545.1 Apodemus speciosus | reverse complement strand
TGGGGCAGGGGTCTGGAGTCCCACCGTGAGTCCTTTGACCTTCACTGACTTGCCTGGAGACAGGGGTCTAACCACTCTACTTACTGTATTCGACGGCAGTGTAAAGTTCAATGAAAAGCTCTGCAAGAGAGAAAAAGAACAGTAAAACTCCCAGGAATGGTTAGCAACCTCCCAAACCTCTGCCTCCGAGCCACGGCAACCCGGGGAAAGACGAACTGAACACAGAGACGGGCTCCACCAGCGCCTCTCGGTTCCCAGGCTCAGAACAGTCAGTGCAGGAGCCCAGGGTGGCAGCGAGCTCCCCAGCCAGGCACAGAGCTCCTCCTCAGTAGGAGTTCATAGAGGCACTGGAAAGTGACTTTTCCCAAAAATTGTGAGCGTTTAGAAGTACTTAGTGCTATTTTCAGCAGATCAGCTCCCAAGTGGAATGGTTTAAGCCCCGACTAGGAGAGTTAACCAGAGAGAGATGAGGCTGGGGGGGGGGGGCGGTTCCAAGTTTGAGACCAGGCTCTGACTGTGAGCTGAACCAATCAGGGTAGCAGGAGTTGAACTTAACCCAGCTCTCCCTGGGATTCATTCTGTACCTGGCTTACCCTTCCCAATTGTGCACGATCAACATATAAACTTTCCACCACCCCGCCCCCACCCCCGGCATACCAAATTTCCCACAAATGCCTCTTATTAGGATCAGGTCCTGTCAAGGTCTCTGGTGGCTCCTTTCGGCTCCCCCGGGTCCCTCCCCATCTTTCCAGTTTGGACTGATTGGCACTTATTTTTTCTAACAATATCAACTTCCTTTCCTGGACCCTGACATGACTTATCCAGTGGCTTTCTCTAGCCCTGTGTCTTCTTTCTACCTTCTGGACTTTCAWCCATCTTTATTCCTGGTTCCTGGCTGTGGGAACCTTTATGCCKATGCTACCCGAGCCTACAGGTGCCCAAGGACAYTTGCTGATCACCATGGTTATGCAGCTGTCCAGACTTATCTCATCAGTCGTGATGTCAGGAGGCCACAGACAGACAAAGCTTCCTTTGGAGAGGGCAGAGAAAGGCTGCAAAGAGCAAGCAGGACTGCGTGCGTTGTTTATCGACATTCGGGTGACGAAGGTTTTGGCCAATTTCAGAAAGACTTTCATATTTTGTAGAAACAGTGGCATGCTGTCATGGCGAGGAGAAGATGGCACAGAGTCATCTAGAGAYGCAGCTGGTAGGAGYGGGTGGTGCTGAGGTAACCCTGGGCTCTGGGCCACCTGATGTGGGTGTGGTTAGAGCCTCTGACTCTCTGAAGTCGTGTGGTCTTGGAGAAGACACACTTTCGGGTCTCCATATCCGCACGGACGCTTTATCCTGCCAGACTCAGTTTTTCCAGTCTGGAAATGGGTACGGCTCGTCCTGGTCACTTCTCAGGGAAAGCCAAGGGACACGCTGTCTGTGGCTGCTCCTTCCAGCCTGCAAACGTTCTGCACTGATGGAGCTCACATGGTGTCATGTTCTTTAAGGTCTCTCTTGCACAGAGCCCAAGTAGGGAAGCCACTCAGTAGGTGCTTGTTGGTGGAATTGTTAGCATCAAACACCCATAGTAAAGACATCAAATTGTCTATCAGTGTCACGACTATAGAATGCTTCGAAGGGCCCTTGTGTTGAGGGTTAGTCTTTTGCTATGTACCACAATCCCCAGGGCCTGGACGCCCCCAGGGAATGAGAGAATCGGCACATGCACAAAGTGACCTTCTTAATTTAAAACTTCTATGTGACCTTCTTAACTTAAAACTATTGCTTGACTAAAGATGCTGACAGCCTATAGCAGGACAGAAGAGAGCTAGGTGAGGTTTCAATTCCTCACCTAGGAGGAAGGATGAAGGGAAAGGGAGAGAAGGAGAGAAGAGAAGATACCACAGGGTAGGTAAGTCATGGGAACATGGCATGAGAGCTGGCCAGTGGAGTTAGGAATGGCCCAGATGGAATATGGCAAGTCATATTCTGGGTTATTGGCAGGGAAGTAGACATTATAGCCCAGCTCTAGTGCTAATTAAGGATTATATTATTATTATTATTATTATTATTATTATTATTATTACTATTATTATTATTATTATTTCGGATTTTCCAGACAGGGTTTCTCTGTGTAGCCCTGGCTGTCCTGGAACTCACTCTGTAGACCAGGCTGGCCTCGAACTCAGAAATCTGCCTGCCTCTGCCTCCTAAGTGCTGGGATTAAAGATGTGTGGCACCATCGCCCGGCTAATTAAGGCTTATTATAAATATAAAAGTTGAGTGTCTTTTATCTGGGAATTGAATAATCAAGGTTGGGGCAGGAACCCCGATTTGAGATTAAATTTTTACTACAACGCCCTTGACCGACCTCTTCTGTTGCGGAGGATCCCTCGTGAGTTTACTACTTATGAAGGGAAAGAGACGGCAGACAGCGTCCGCCTCGGGCACTGTTCTGATGACTTCCCATGAGGGCAGTGCTACTGTCCCCGAATCCCAGGTGAGGAGACCTAGCTCAATGTAAGCTTCCTTCCAGAGGTCAGCGATAAACACTGAGTTAGGTCTCAGGTCTTCCTAACTCCTGTGACTCCCATCTCCTCTCTTTAAATCCCATGTGAGGTCTGCAATCGTTGCTTATGACATACGTCCTTCAGCATAATGTCCTCCAAGTCACCCAGGGCTGTGCAAACCTTGGAATCTCCTCAGTAAAGGCTGGGTAATATTCAGCCAGAAGTATTTTATGCACACACATTTATGTACACATGTATATATTGAATATATTCAATATAAATATTCTACACTTATACATACACATATATAGAATATTTTTAATATAAGCACTCCATATTTACACACACACATATATAGAATATATTTAATATAAGCACTCCATATTTACACACACACACACACCATATTGAATATATTTAATATAAGGACTCCAGTTGCTCATCCACTGTCAGTCACCTGTGTTATTTTCAGGGAAGTTCACAGATTTTGGTGGCACTGAACCAGAGATGCTCTAGTACTAAACTATTGCAGTATATCCTGCAACAACTTGATCTTGACTCAGACTGACTGTGAGATTATTATATTAATGAGAGAGTTGATCCCTTATTTCAACCCATCTGAGACACTCTGCTGAAACAAATCTAATTTAGCATGATTTGGCAAGAGTATGACATATCTATCTATCTATCTATCTATCTATCTATCTATCTATCTATCTATCATCTATCAATCTATCTATCTATTTACTTTGTGTTATTTCTCCTAGAATAAGTAGAAAAATAATTAGGGCTTATAAACTAATGTTTATAACTAAAGCCATCCTAATTTTTAAATTGTACATAATATATTGTATTTATTGTTATATACTATTACATTCTTTTATGCTATCTATTATACACAAAGCCATTTTCACTTCCAGGCAGGTTCACTCCTACTTTTAACCATATATATTATACACATAATTATACATATATGTATAAATACACATATATTATATATCAATATATGTAAAGTCAATATATATATATGAATTTATGTATCTACAAATCCTAGAACTTGCACAAAGAAAAAAATCCCCCTGATTTTCCTCCTGATTTAGCAAACTTTCCTGGCCAAATCACAACCAGATACACGTCACAGGTCAGTAAGGAAAGGTGGAGCCCACACTGCCGAGAAAGCAGCAGGCAGGAGACTGACCGAGGACAGATGAGATCGCTGATCCGAATCCAGCAGGAATGGATGGAGAGCGCTGAGACGCCTCTCCTGTATCCCCATGACAGGAAGAAAAGCTTGACATCAGGTGAGGGGGGGGTCAGCACATATTGGATGAGAATTTATTCTAATTAATATTTTTCACCTAGGAAAATAACTACAAGCCAACCTCCAAGACTTTGTTGCAATAATATAAGGTATATATGTATATGTGTAGCATATAATAAAGGTATATGTATTGCTCTGGGAAACTTGAGCCTTAAAGTCTTGGAATTGGTGCGCGGTGAGAGAAAGAAAGGTTAGGCTGAGAGAAGATGCTAACTCTTACTCACCATTTCTGACAGGCTCCCTTGGCAAGCTTCTCTCTCAGTGGCACTGTTGTCCTGCCCGTCCTGCCCGTCCTGCCCGTGTCTCCCATTTGTAGGACACCAGCTGGGAACGAGGGGGCGGGGCTAGAGATTCTCCCAGGAAAGCCCCTGACACCCACGTATGGTCAGAGGAGTAGCCAGGCCCTCAGCTGATGAGCTTCCCCTGCACCCTGCGTGTGGCCCGAGTCTTCCTTCTCTCTGTCTTTATGTTCTGTCCTTTTCCCTTTGCAGCAAAGAAGCCACAAGCTGGCCTGAGAGCTTGGAGCTCTGGCGGCTGCAGCTCAGTGGGAACAGTGGGTGACAGGGCTGAAGCGGTGGCTCAGCAGTTGAGATCACATACTACTCTTGCAGAGGCCCAGAGTTCAGTTCCAACCATTCCCTTTGGACAATCACAACAGCCTGTGACTACAGTCCCAAGGGACCCTATGTGTTCTTCTGACCTCTGCACACACAGTCGCACTACACAGGGTGTGTGTGTATGGGGGTGTAGAACAAGAAGACTGGGGTGAACTGCTCCATCCCTCGAGCAGTCAGGCATCACACTAAACACATCCCTAGCTACTACGTGGGCATCATGACGTCCATATTAGCATGAAAATCTGCGCGAGGCAGGGTTGTGGCTTCCACAGAGTACCCAGCAGTCTGTGAACAGCCCAGTGCACGAGTGCAAGTCTCCGAGAGCTGAGGCTTCTTTCAATAGTTTATGGTTTCTGTCACGAGTTTGCCTCTTAAGATAGTGAGTGGTAGGGCTGGAGAGACAGTTCAGTCTGTAGTCTGCCCGCCTAGCACTGAAGGGAGGGAAGAGGCAAAGACAGGTGAACCCTACGTCCCTGGAACTTACTGGCTGACCAGCCTAGCTGAACTGATGAGCTCCAGGCTTATTAAGAGACTCCATCTCAAAACCTAAGGTGCAGAGAGATAGAGGAAGCTACCTCATATCAGCACTGACCTCTAGCCATCCACACATGCACACACAGAGAGACTCGCACACACACTCGCTCACGCATGCGCACCCGTGCACACGCACACACACACACACACACACACACACACACACACACACACTACACACACGAGCAAGTACACCACGTGCACACCAGCACACAGAAATCACGAATTGACGACAGAAAGAATTATAATAAATAGTCTGATCAGTTCATCAAAACCACCGGGAGAAGACTACAGAGAGAGGTAAGGAGTGGTGGGATGCGGAACTGTAGGCCTGGCATGCGTGCTTAACTTCCGCTTGGTGTATGCTCAGAATCACAGGCTGGTATGAACGCAGGTACAGACTGCAGGCTGAGTGTGCACACGGGGCAGTTTGATGTCACACTGGAAGAGAGCTGGAAGGCCTTCAGTTGGGTGAGCTTTTCATCCTACCTGTATACCTCAACCCCATGGGGGCTTAGAAAAATTTCCAATGCCAAGGCCTTCAGGTTTACCTTCAGGGACTGATTCAAATGACCAGAACTGGTCAGGGTGCTTCCTGGATGCCAATGAATAGTCAGGAACAACAGCCACTGTTGTCCCCAGTCGGTGTGCAAGGTGTTGGATCCCTCTACTGATCATGACCTATGTGGCCTCTCTCTCTCTCTCTCTCTCTCTCTCTCTCTCTCTCTCTCTCTCTCTCTCTCTCGGGACTTCCAGTGTCTAAAGTAAAAATAATGATATCTAGAAGTCATAGTCAACATAGTGAGACCATAATGGAAAGTCACAGTTGCCTCTGTAGGAAGTGAATCGATTTACCTAGCCTCCATCTCTGAATCTATAGATTGGATGATTAATCAACACAACCATTCCGAGCCAGACTGCTAAATTTTCTTGCAAGACACAGAATTATAGGTGGACCCAAGACCTTGGCTTACCATGAGCCAAGCAAAGAACTGTGTCCCGTGTCCTGTGGCCTGGCTATGGATGCACAAGGCCACGCAGGTCCTTTCTGGCTCTTTTCACAATGTACTTACAGAATCTCAAATCTCCCTCTGATGGCTACACCATCTCTTCAGAAGAACGGTTGGCACCTTCAGTTAAGTGGCTCTTCAGCCTAAGCATCTTGCATAGGCATTATTGCCTAGATGTGGTGGCTCTTGCAGAAAAGAGTCATGGGACCAGGCTCTGGGAGACAGCGGCTTGCTCCTGCAGCTTCAACAACAGGGATTCCTGGGCGGTCGGTCCCCTAAGGGCGTCCTTAGGAAAGGGCTCCAAAATATATCACCCTTTTGCAAAGTGGTCAAGACTCTGGTGCTTGAAGGAGGAAGAGCTTGGTCTGGGTGAGCCACATCAAGGAAGACTCCTTCAGGGCCTTTCCAGTGCCTGCCCCTCCAATGCTCAGGAGTGGATCTACAGAATGCACTTGGAAGTGCTACACCAAGGAAAGAGGATGCGTGAGGTACACAGGCTCCCCTCCTCTGGGGTGCAGAAGCTCCCCATTGTACAAGACAGCTGTACCCAACAGCTCCACTGTAAGTTACAAACAGCATAAGTCAAAAATTCACCGGACACACCCAACCTCCCAAACTTCACAGCTTGGTAACAACACCATAGTGTCGGTTTTGCTGACACTTGTGACCACACGGCACCATGATAAAATATCTTACCACATACTGCTTGCCTAGTCAAAAATGAAAACTAAACATTTGAAAGCATGGTTTCTACTGAATGCATATCATTTTTACACCATTGTAAGGTTTTTTTTTTTTTCTGCCCAAAACTCTTTAGCCCAACCATTGTAAGTTTGGGGCTTTCTGTATTGGGCCAGAGAAGCATCTCCTTTGAAGCAGTGGAAGGGATGTCCTTAGTGAGGTTGGGGACTCGAACTCTGATTCTCCGATCATTTACATTTTCCAGTATTTGAATGTGGACRCTCCTAGTCAGACCAATGACTGTCTAAATGTTGGCCCTGTCCAAATGCAGGCTGCCTAGATAGATAGAATTTCAGATGCTGGGTGTCTTATAAACAACAGGATGCATTAGACACATGCTTGTACCTGTCAAGTCCAAGATAAAGGTCACAGCAATGTCAGTGTGATAAGGGTCCATGGCTAGTTCAGGGACAGCCATGTCTTTGCTTTGTTCTCACATGGTGGATGGGGAAAGGGATCTCTCACTTCTCAAAGGCTCATCCCCTAAAACCATCACACTGGGGCCAGGATTTCACTGTATTCCTGTGTGGTACAAAAATATTATTGTAGTGGACTTGCTCTGATTTTTCCAAATGTTTCTCTAAGTCAGTGATGGGGATCGGAGAGATGGCTCAGAGTGCAGAACCTTTGCTGCTCTTGAAGAGGACCTGGTGCAGTTCCCAGCACCCACAAGGTGGCTCGTAACTGCCTGTAGCTGCAGTTGCAGGGATCCAAAGCCTTCTCCTGACCTCTGAGGGTACTGGGTGTACACAGAGTGCACATACACATGTGTAGGCAAACACTCATACAAACACAACAAATGTAAATACATTTTTAAAGGCCAATGTTGTCTGAAGTAGTAACACAAACGCAGAACACAGAACCAAATCCACATTCTTTAATGAAGTCATCATTTTTTAAACAAGGGTTTTCATCTCCCCATGTTCTTGCCAACAAGAAGACATTTACAACTGACATTTTACATGAAATGTAAAGTTACTCAAAATAAACAATGCCTTTATATTTATAGATAACACTTTTCTATTTAAAAAAGAACATTTTTAGATATTTGGGGTTGCTGATTGGAACTTTGCATCTGCAAAGCAAACTTTAAAAACATCTGTGGATGCTAAGGGACCGTCTCCTCCCAAACTGCATGAACAATACCAAGAACCCTGAAGAGCAATGGGGCCAGACTGACAGCATGTTCTTATGTAGATTTGCTGGCTAACTGTATTTGGAGAATTATTTAAACAGTCTGGGCAATTTACGAATGCCATGACTGTGTAGAGGGAAATATGGGGAAAGATACTTTAGAGAAAATGGTGATTCCATGCACGGCCTGGCTTCAGCTGTTTGGAGGTTTTCCACCCTGGAGGGCAGGCTTTAGTTTCTGCCCACTCTGCATACTAGAACTACGTCAGCCTGGAGACCCACGCTCCAAACGCTTCCTTACATCATTTATCCCAGAGGCAGTTCTTGGGTCTTAGAGCTCCATGACACCCCCAGGCCTGGTCCCACATAAAGGGTCAGTCGAAGGGCTATCCTCGAGCCCCCTATTCATCCACACCCGACATTTCCAGAAAGGCCACTGAGCAATTGGAAGGGCCAAAGTGGGCACCTGGGCCTGTCTGTGGAGTGGACTATTCTTGGAAACCAGCTTGTGGTTCTTTGCAAGGCCTGTGTCATGTGCGAGTCCCTGTGGGTGTCGGCTTCCAGAGGAGGGGCCTTCCAGCAGCCCTTGTTGAATCAGAGCCTGTCTTCTGGGAATAGGTCCCTCACAGGCCTAAGTAAGAGCTTTCATAAGAGCTCCATTGTCGGGAGCTGGCCTCTGCCAAAGCTGCCTGCTTCTGAAAACATTCACACTAAAAAGAGTTATCAGTGTGTCACCAGGGTGACAAATGCTGAAACCAGCCCTGACTCTCCCCAGCTCCTATTTTCCATGGGATCTGCCAATCTTAGTTACATTTCTAAAGGTTAAAGATACAGAATTTTTATCTCTGTGGAGATGGGTGACAGATACCTTATGCATCCTGATTTCCATTCCATTGCAGACAAGATGAGGCAAACAAAAAAGCTAATCACACATACACACATGCACATGTACACAACACACACACACACACACACACACACACGTACACACACGCACACACACACACATCAGAGATGTGGAATCTACTCCAGTGGGCTGATGGGACAAGAACCATGGAATAAGCGGTCTCTTTTGCCACAGGAAGCCCCCTGGGAGGGCGTGCCAGCAATCAGGACAAGATGGAGGCTGAGGCTTACAGTTCAGAGCCAAGAGAAGAGAGAAGAGGTCTCGGTTTTGAAGGGAGAGGCAGAAGCTGTGGGGCCAGCACCGGAGTCTGATGATAAGCCACAGTCAGTGGGTTGGCACTGTCGCGATGCCCTGATTAAGGCGTTGATAGCTGATCCTTACATACATACATACATAGATACATATATACAGACATATATTAATAATAATAATACTCRGATGCATTTCTCTCTCCTTTCTTTGTCTCCTTCTAGTTTCGCTCCCAGCACTTATTTCAGTTGGATGTCATCCTCCGACTGGGATATTGTGATTTTTTTTAAGTAGATCCTTTAGCTTTCACACATGCTGTGCTTAAAGTGACGGTCCATCACATGGGGATTCTGGTGCTTGGGAACTACGCCATCTCTGACAACAACAGTCTCCTGTACCACGTGTTCACCGCCAACCCGATAGTTATGTAAACATTGTTTTAGAAGTATTCCAACATAAGTGCTCTTAGAAAGCTAACATGCCAAAGCTTTTAGCTCATAATGCCCAGAGATGCCTTAACGAAATGCCATTCAAAACGACCCCACTATTTCAATGATACCTTGAGGTGCTAAAGTTATGTAAACATCACCCTTAACACTTCAATTGACCAAGTGCAGGGTGTTGAGAATTCCGAGTGCAAGCGGGCGGCTGGGTCCCGGTTAACCCCAGCAAAGCCACCAACGCACTCTCTCCTGTCTGGTTACAGGAATCGTGCCACAGGCCAACTTGTTCCAGAGATGATGGCTCTTACATAATTCGGAATCACTAGTTTTCTCCTAGTGTGACCTGAGTTGGTCCTGCAATGACTTGACATGTCTCTAAGATGCTGTTTGAACTGGCTGTCCAGGGGGGACTGAGGTTCGCTGGAGCGGGTGCCTTCGCAGCTGGGGGTTCCTGGAAGCCGGTGGGAACTCAGCACAGGTGACATCTAAGCCTCCGAGTGGAGGAATATTGGGTGAAGCGGGGCGTCATTCTCAGCGACCTGGGGGTGCTCACAGGCGAATGTTCTGCTAGGCGTGACTGTGGGTTCTCCTTTCTGAATGGAGACGGATGACAGAGGTACTCAACAGGAGGCAAGGACAAGCAGTGTCAGAGGAAAATGCTCAGGGTTTTCCAATGCCGTTACGTGGTTCATAGGTTGAGCTTCCTCTCTGTACCCTGGGATGCCACTTTAACTCTTGTGTCCACAGTCTCGGGTTTCTTGATTGGCTTGACTCTGGCCGAGCTACATAAAGGGGTTCAGCCACGTCTGTGAGTACCAGTGTAGCCAATGCCAAGCTATACTCCTCGATGCCCAGTACTGTCAGAAGGCAGCCAAGTCACCAGCAGGGGCTCGTGTCACCAGAGCTGAGAAAGAGGCAGCCTCTGGCCCAGCCTGGTATCTTTGCCCCATAGGAGCAAAGCCTGGAAATGAGTGTGAAGGAACACATCTTGTTCGGTCACTAACTTCAAACTTTGACCTCCTCCCGAAGCTGCGATTGATAACGCCACAGCCAGAACCAATGCACCCCCCCTTCTCCTCCTGCTGGCCAAAGGCGTGCTGCACTGTCATCCAGATATATAGTTTCAAGAATGTAGTTTGAGTTTTTGTTGTGGAGAAAAAACACTGTACACTGGGGGCTTCTCACTCATGAGCGTTTACAACATCCTTGGTCTCTCTTTCCAGAACCGAGGCGCTACTTCCTCATGTGCAAGGCATCTTGGAACTTGGTGCTGGTGTACCGGGCGTGGAAGCCTTTCTTGTTGATGGTGTCGTCTGTGTGGAAGCGGATCATCAGTGAGTCTCCTGCAGAGTAGATTTCCTCTAATGGCTGAGGGAAAGAGAAAGGAAGGCTGGGTTTTAGGTCAGCTGGTTATGGTTGGAATTCAGAGGAGGGTGTGCAGAGACGGTGCCTAAGGCTGGCCGTGGCTGCCACAAGCTCACCGGATGCTCTGACAGGCATCCAAACAGGCTTCTTCTCAAGGGAAGACGCCCTGGGCCCCTGCTTTTACAAAACTGAGCCTAGACATATAGCACACACAGCATCTATTGTGTGGGCCAGGCACGGCGCTGGCTGCATCCAGATCTCATGCAATGCCAACTTCACAAGTGAGGTACTGTGCTCCATTTTGCACATTTCATTAAGGAATCAAGATCACACAGGGCAGCAGGACCCACACTCGGGTCTTTCTGATTGTGAAATTTGTTCTACGGATCCCTGCTCTATGATTTTTAACACTGCCGCGTATCTGCCGGGAAACCTGGAAGGAAGACCATCGCTCAGGTCTGCTTTCTACTGTGGGTGGAGCTGATACACTTGTTGGCAGCTTCTGCCAGGTCGTCTGTAAGGAGGGAGCCAGACGCCAAGGCCGCTGCCTGCCGGATCCTAGGGATGCCACATAGGACTTCCCACTAATTATGACCTCTAAGGGGCTCCTTCAAAAGGAGCTCATTCGGTTGTTCTTTCTTTGGGGGAAATACAAAGAAAGACAGAAGGATAACCATTCAAAGACATGAATCCTGGGCTGGATGTCTGTCTTGCACTAGGAGCAGTGGTGACTCCAAACTGATTTGCATATGCCCAGGCAAGAGCAGAGGCACACTTGTGATCAGCAAAGACAACGGTTGAAGCCCAGGGTGCATAGTGTGGTGTGGCTAGAGAGTAGCCGGGACATTGGTCTCACTGGTTCCTATACGCCCACTGAGCACAGACTATATGTCCAGCCTGAGCCAGGGGTTGGGGATACAGTGAGCCCAGGAAGTGGGCCATACAGAAGAAAATAATGGCCTTGACATTGTGTTTATACCAACAATAATTTGTAATCTTCAAAGACACTTGGTTTTGCTTAGAATAAGAATTGCAAATAGCCAGGTGGAGGCACATGCCTTTAATCCCAGCACTTGGGAGGGAGAGGCAGGAGGATCTCTGTGAGTGTAAGACCAGTCTGGTCTGTAGAGTGAGTTCCAGGACAGCCAGGGCTACACAGAGAAACCTTGTCTTGGAAACGCAGCAACAACAACAAAAAAGAATTGTGGATATAAGGAATATATGACAAATATAATGAATTCATAAAGCCCAAATAAGAATTAAGGGGCGTACTCTTGAAAAACAGAGACAAAGGCAAAATAATAAATTCCCCTTCACTGATAATGTCCTTCGTGTGACTGGAATACACCTGGTCTCTGGGGACTCCCCTTTCCTCTCTGCCCGAGGTAAACAGGCTCCTGGGGGTGGGGTGGTGCTCACAGCGGTGGGACCAGCCAGGACCCCAGCTCAGGTATGACTCTTCCCCTTCCGGAGGTAGCCTGGACTTCCCTCAGACTCACCCCGGAGCCGCAGAAGCGGCCGAGCCTGGGTGCAGAGCTGTCGTATCCGTCATAGGCCTCCATGAAGTCGTAGCCGCAGTCAGCTTCCTCCTCGACTTCAAAGGTCCGGAATATCAGCTCCACGCCATAGCCGTCTTCTGCCACTATCACCCAGTCGCAGCGGGCCTGGCTCGGGTAGTTGTTGTCCCCGAACTGGGCATGAGAATAGAGCTCTTTGGTCTGCACTTCGGCCTTCAGCCGGCCCCCGCAYTCTGCGGCGGAGAGAGAACCAAGGCTCACCCTCTCCCCGGCACCCGAGTCGGGACATCAGCCCTGCTTCCCACCGGCTTTCCCAGTCTGTAGGGTGCCTCGCAGGAGGGGATGGGCGACCTCACCATTCTACTGTATGAGGAGAAAGCAGAGGCCAGAGGGGCCCAGGGCAGGTTCCCCGGAACATCCAAACTGGCCCTTACGCCCCCTAGAACGCTGCTGAGAAAGACTAGGGGCTGCCCTCTCTCCCCCACCCATCAAGAAAAGGAGCCAAAGGGTGGGCTGCCTGGCTGCAGGGAGTGACTGATCTGACTTCTCCAAGCCTTGGAGGGGCTGGAAGCAGAGAGGGCTCCCACCAGCTCCGGGGTATACTGTAATTTGTGGCTTCTGCCAGCAGAGGGCAATAAATGCATATCAGAACTGCAACTAAGCCCGGCAACGGGAAACCTCCTTCCCTACAGAAACGGGTTGGGAGTGGGCGAGGTGGGAAAGTGGGTTGRGGTGGGGTGAGGAGGAGGAGTCTTGAGGGGACGCAGTGTTACTCTTCGTGTGGACTGTGGGCTGTTTGGGTTCTTAACATCCCATCTGGAGTTGGTCACCAGGGTGGGCCTGGCCCTGCGCAACTTGAGTCCTTATTTCTGTCTTTATTTCATGTCTGACCTGACTTTCAACTCATGAGACTTAGAATAAGCACAAGAGGGCAAGATGCCTCCTTCTCTCCCTGCTGTACCTCCACCAGCACCCCTCTCCACCCCAGCATCCCTCTGCCCCAGC
>BDUI01049676.1:0-10337 GCA_002335545.1 Apodemus speciosus | reverse complement strand
TATATATATATATATATATATAAAATCTAGCAACCCACCACCTCCAGGGGATTCCTCAAAATGTCAGTCCCAGAAAGCATTAAAGTATCTAGCCCCATGTGTTCCAGACTTACAGAAGCTGCCAGCATTTTCCAATCCCAGATTTTAGTGAGTGTGCTCTTCCTCCATCCCTTCAGCAGGAAATTCAGACCTTGGTGGTTGCCACATCCATCCACCTAGGGTGGAGCTTTCAGACCTAAGTGAAGTCTATTGTTCTTCCAGATCTGCAGCTTCTTGCACTGAGCTGGTGACACTGAGCAGTGTAGCCATCTGCATGCTGAGCAGCCAAACCTGTTTTCCTGAACAGACCCCAGCATTTTGGATGAATGTTTTTTTCTCCACTTATAAATTCAAAGTCAGCCATTAAAATTCAAGCCTTGATCAACACCATTGTCTTGCTCTCACTCTTTTGTCACAATTCATCCTATTCATCTCCAGCTCCCTTTCCAGGTAACCAGTTCAACCTTGCTGTGGGAAGCTACAGGTGGCACCTGACCATGCGGCTGGACTTGGGGAGATCTTGTGAGAGAATCTATCTTGGCAGAGCTCCACAGAAAAACCGAAGAAGACTGTATCATGCATGGTGAACAAAATACAGTATTAAATAATAGTTCTAGTCTTAAATTTTGTCTTTTTGTAGCAGTTATTGTAGGTGCAAGTGATTATGGACAAAGTTGGGACAGCATCAATCCAATGCTGATCTCACTTAGGGGTTGACAGTGGAAAACTGGGACAGGAAACATCTAAACAGACATTTTTTTCTAAAGTCTTCAAGAGCTTTTTCAGGTGAGAGGGGTAGGGTTTGGAGAACAATGGTTAGAAGACCTTTTTGATCAGATACATTTTGTTGCACATGGTTTCAAGAAGAAAAAACTTTAGATAAGAAAACCTGAGAAAAATTTGGAGAAGCTCTAAGTAAGAACCACCCATGCAGATAATACTACCCTCTGCTCTGGTGCTTATAAAAGATGCTATTGATGAAGAAACCTCATAGGTGTCCTATAGTACCCAGGGAGAACTTGAAAAATCTCAGGAAGAACACCTGCCAGAGAGGACTTTCTCAGAAAAGGGTCCTTAAATTAGAAAGACAACCTTAAGTTAGAAAGACATATGTTTACTAATGAGCTACAGGAGCTAAAAAGAGTACCAAGTGCAGGAAAGAGCAGTGATTCTGAGATATACCATTCACTGCTAGAAAGAACTGTGAGTCAGTCTCAAGGGAAAGGACAGGGCTAGACATACTGACCTCCCATATYGTTGAGATTATGGACCAGCAGACCAATAGACAATATCACAACTTGGAGTTCAAAGTTATAAAAGAATTAAAAGCAGCTATGAAAAAGTTTGKCCCTATGGCTCTATTTACACAAGCTTTGTTAGATACTGTGATAGTGTCAAATTGGAAGACTCTATGTAAGGCTACTTTGTCAGGAGGAGATTTCTTACTTTTGATTTCTAAATGACTAATAGCTAGTAAGAAAACTGCCACAATGAATGTTCAGAGATATAACCCAGATTGAGATACAAAAATGCATTTAAGAAAAGGCTGATATGAAGACAAGGCTAATGAGATTTGGTTTCCTGTTGGAGTGTATACAAAAGTTACAATGGCTGCTCACCATTCATGAAAACAATTAATGACTAAATGGGATCTCATTAGAAATTTAGCTAGTATTAGACAGGCTCCTGATGAACACATTTTTAGGGTTATGGAGATAGGCTATTAAAAACAACTAGTAAAACTTTTGGAGATTCTCAAGCAGGAAATCCTTTTGTTACACAATTGGCTTATGAGAATGCTAATGTTGCCTGTTTTGCCACTATTAGGCCTTACAAGGCACAGACACTTAGCTCAGTATATTTGCAAGGAGCCACTGTATAAGCAATGCGTTCACAGAAACAAGGGAATAAAACATGTTTTAAATGTAGCAGTTTGGGTCATTTCAGTAAGGTGCCTAGGAACAGAGGCACCTGATTGTAAGCATANCCCTATGGCTCTATTTACACAAGCTTTGTTAGATACTGTGATAGTGTCAAATTGGAAGACTCTATGTAAGGCTACTTTGTCAGGAGGAGATTTCTTACTTTTGATTTCTAAATGACTAATAGCTAGTAAGAAAACTGCCACAATGAATGTTCAGAGATATAACCCAGATTGAGATACAAAAATGCATTTAAGAAAAGGCTGATATGAAGACAAGGCTAATGAGATTTGGTTTCCTGTTGGAGTGTATACAAAAGTTACAATGGCTGCTCACCATTCATGAAAACAATTAATGACTAAATGGGATCTCATTAGAAATTTAGCTAGTATTAGACAGGCTCCTGATGAACACATTTTTAGGGTTATGGAGATAGGCTATTAAAAACAACTAGTAAAACTTTTGGAGATTCTCAAGCAGGAAATCCTTTTGTTACACAATTGGCTTATGAGAATGCTAATGTTGCCTGTTTTGCCACTATTAGGCCTTACAAGGCACAGACACTTAGCTCAGTATATTTGCAAGGAGCCACTGTATAAGCAATGCGTTCACAGAAACAAGGGAATAAAACATGTTTTAAATGTAGCAGTTTGGGTCATTTCAGTAAGGTGCCTAGGAACAGAGGCACCTGATTGTAAGCATASAATCAGGTTATGCCCCAGAAGTTTGTCCTTGATGCAGGAAGGGTAACCACTGGACCAGGAAATGTAAATATGTGAATCTGAGACAGATATTCTGTCCCATGTCTGGTTGTCCCATGTCGGGGAAACAAAAATAGGTGCCAGTCTCAGGGCCACAGACTCTCACAGCAAGAAAGTTATGGAGACATGAAGCTGCTGCCAGGCCAGGGGAAATCCAGTTTTGAACTTATCAGGGCAACAGCAGAAAGCATGGGATTAGAACTCTGTTCCACCTCCCATGCAATCTTAAACCCAGAAATGGGAGTTCTGACCCTGYCTACAAGAGTTTTTACATCTTTGCCTACAGAAAATTAGAGATTGATTTTTAGGACAAAGCAGTACCATTGTAAAAAGACTAGAGATTTATTCAGGTGTCATAGATAATAATTATGAGGAGAAATTAGAATTATGGCTGCTTCCCCTTATGGTATTACAACTGGACCTGCCAATGAAAGAATTGGTCAACTTATCTTAGTTCCCTTACATCTGCTACCATCGAGATTCATTAAGAGGAAGAGAGAAGAGAGTGGCTTTGGTTACTCTGGTGTGTACTGGGTTTAGTCTATTACTAGTAAGAGACAGAAACTTAAATTAATAATTGAGGGAAATAGCTTTAAAAGATTAAGTGATACTAGAGCTGATGTAACTATTATTAGAAGAAAAGATTGGCCTACTTGGCCCTTGTCAGTTATGCTCAATGACCTCCAAGGGATTGGTTATTCCAATAACCCAAAAGAAAGCACTAAACTTCTAACCTAGAGAGATGAGGAGGACAATTGAAGACAAATTCAGCCTTATGTCATGCCAAATTTTACCCATTATCCTTTGTGGAAATGATGTCTTGTCACAGATGAGTCTTATAATGTGTAGTCCTAATAAGGTAGTGGCCAAACAAATGCTAAAAAAGGATTTTTGCCTAGTTAGAAACTACGAAAGGAAGGATAAGAAATTAAAAAGTTTAAAAGTCCTAAACCTAACTCTGATACTAGAGGTTTAGAATATTTTCCATAATGGCCATTATCTTGCCTCCCTCCCATGCTGTTAGATAAAATTCAATGCCTTAATAATATTTTATTGTGGGTTGATCAGTGGTCTTTATCTAAAAAAAAGCTGCCTCTTCTCTAGTGCAAGAACAACTAGAGACAGCAGAATATCTAAGAAAGTCTTAGTCACTATGAAATACTCCAATATTTATTATCAAGAAAAAATCCAATAAATAGAGATTGTTACAACATCTAAGGAAGGTTAATGAAACCACGGTACCTATGAGAGATTTACAAMCTGGGCTTCCATTTCCAGTGACTATTCCTAAAGTATATTTTAAAATAATGATAGATTTAAAAGATTGTTTCTTYAATATCCCTTTACACTCTGAGGATTGCCAAAGATTTACTTTCAATGCCCCTTCTCTTAACTTCATGGAACCTATGAGAAGATATCAATAGACAGTTCTTCCTCAGGACACTGCTAATAGTCCTACCCTATGTCAAATGTTTGTGACACAAGCCATTCAGGCTATAAACCAACAATGGCCAATGATATTCATTATTCATTACACAGATGATGTCTTAATAGTAGGAAAAGACCCTCAAGACTTGCTTTTATGTTATAGGGATTTACAACAGACTTTAGCTAATAGAGGACTACAAATAACTCCAGAAAAGTTTCAAACTCAGGATCCATATAATTATTTGGGCATCAGTCTTACAGATTAAGATGTTTTTCCCCAAAAGATAATTATTCACAGAGGCAGTTTAAAAACTTTAAATGATTTTCAAAAATTCTTAGGCGATATCAATTGGCTTTGCACCTATTTAAAGCTTACTACAGGAGAATTAAAATTTTTATTTGCTATTCTTAAAGAGAGTGCTGATCCTACCTGCCATAGATCTTTAACCTCAAAAGGATTGCTGGCATTACAACAAGTAGAAGGAGATATTAGAAAATAATTTGCTACTTGCATAGATTATTCTTTGCTTTTACATCTCCTGATTTTTTAATATGACTCATATGCCTATAGGGTTATTGTGGCAAAGGATTCCTCTTATATGGATACATTCAAGGATATTAACCAAACATAATATCTTGCCCTATTATGAGACAGTAACCCAGATGATTATACATGAAAGAAAACAGGCAATGACTTATTTTGAGAAAATAAAAACAGATATCATTATTTGACCTTTTTCCTGTAGAGAAAGATATTTAGCTAAATCAACATAGTACAGAATTGTTGCTTGCTCAAATAAGATTAAAAATTTTAGATAATCATTATCCTCAAGATAGGGTAATAAAATTANCCATGACATATCAAGGTAATCTTTTGGTGCAAAACACTAAAATATTATTTGACATGGAAAATAGTAATAGTATATGAAAGCAAACACAATGTCTGGGTACTATACTTAACAAATCAAAGTACATGGTTCTTCCTGTAATCCCAGAGTTCCCTTGTCACTAATATTTTCCTAAGTGCTTATACATACATAGTTTTGGGCCTACAGTAATGTATATGTACTATAATAGGAAATTTAATTCTATGTATACCCTCTAATGATATTATTGCGATAGATGGCACATTTTCACCAATATTTTTATTTTACTGTGAAATATGCAAACTTTACAAATGAGTAGATCTCTGATATTTAATCCTACAAAACAATTTCGATGGTAGTTACTAAGCCTATAGGTGCTAGCTCCCATGAAGACTATATTAAAACAAAGAAGGACACACACACACACACACACACACACACACACACACATACAAAGAGAGAGACAGAGACAGAGAGACAGAGACAGAAGCAGAGACAGAGACAGAGAAAGATGGGCAAATTCTGGACCCATCATGAAATAATGAACAGTAGGACTGCAGAGATGACAGACTCAGTAAACTGATTTGGAATTCTATTGTCAACTCTTATTAACTAGTATAATATAAAGTCAAAACTCATCATTAAATATAAGCTCTGTTTATTAGAATATGGATAGATCATATCTGTCATCATTAATTGTGTTTTCATCTTATCAATATTGGGTATAAAATAATACATATGGGACACTAGCTTTGTTAGCTGTGCAAAATCCAAATTCATTTCCCCTGAGACTTTCCACTTCAATTCTCTAGAGCTGAATAGAGTAACATTCCTTTATTTACCCAACAATGACTGAACTGATCAATCTGGCTCCTTCTACTCTGCGGCTCCTCAAAGTGATTTTGGATTTGCGAAAGTAGAGATAGTAGAGTTGTAGGCTGAGATAGTGAGCTTGAAAATACCTTAATCAAGGTATTCTCAAGGTTTTAAACTCTGCCTATGTTTTGGGGGAATATGGTATTGAGTACAATAGGGTAGAGTGTAGGCATCTAGAGTAGAATCTTAATAATGAGATGACAGGAGGCTACTGAGGCAGAAGAATTGTACCACAATCTTGGATAAACAGAGTATTCTGGTWGCAGTAGAATGAAAAATTGATGTCAGAAAGGGGTTCTTCCCAGACTGAGAGAGGAGGAAGTATTACAGAGGAAGTTAGTGGAAAACAAAAGGAAATGTCCAAGAAAGGGGTTAGACAAATAGGTATAACAATGATAATGTGAGCTCTCATGTGGCCCCAGATGGAGCAGATGAGAGAGACTGTCATTTTTGGTTGGCAAGGTCAGCCATTACCAGGAACCGAAGAGATCTCAGAAGGATAAACTTCATCAGAGTAAGCAGGWAGTATAGTCTACTTATAAGCTTGGAGATGATTTCACTAGGCTGCCCTCAGAGACCCAGCAATTACTACTGTCATCATCTGATGCTACCACCTGGTATTCGATGTGTGTATGTCTGCCCTGATAAAAGAACCACAACCCAATTCTCTCTCACACAATCTCTGATTGACATTCTCTCTCACCCCTTTCTGTTCTCTGCAATTTCCTCCACTTCCTACTCCCTCATGGTTCTACTCTCATAAGTCTGTCTGCCTATTTACATGGCTTGTTCCTCTCCCCTCTCCCAATAACCTTTTGCTGCATGGCATAATCACGCAAGGGACCAACTTGGCATGGACTGACCAGGTAACCCACACCACATTATATTTCCTAACATTTTTGCTGAAAGTCAATAGGCTCTCCTAGTAATTATGCTACTTCACATGGATCTATGACACAAACCAACACTCTACTTTCAACCCTCAGATATCTGCAACAAGTATGATTGCTGACTCACTGATCACTCACCAATGCATCCAGTAGAAACAACTGGGTAAATTTATCTATGAGTCTCTTTAAATCTTTTAGTAAGTTTGATAGAGTGATCTTTACAATGTCCAGCACAATGTCTGACGGGCTTACAAGCAGAGGTACTCACAGTCATAGCAATTCAGGCCAAGGTGATTGTTCTTCATCTTTCCCCAACCCACCACCCTTGGAGCTGCACCTCTGCAGTCTTCATAGGTCCTGCTGGCCCATTGTCTCTTCTAACACCCCACTTTAGAATTGCCTGTTAATCTCACAGCCCCTCTAGGTCACCCCGGTTTTATAACTCTCTTCCTTAAACTTATCATTTGCATGAGATGATACTTCTTAGAATTGGATTTTTTTGCTTGGTTCCTCCCTGCTATGAAAACCCTGGTACCAGGTGTCAAGAATCTCCTCTGCTTACCCAGCCTAAGCCACTGACCCCATTGATTGTAAGTTTGACCTACTGAATAATCCTCATAAAGTCCTATCTGCATCCTGGGGACTCTAAGTTGCAGTGACATTTTTTTCTTCCTCTCATCCAGGATAAAAGTATCTTGAACACGTTGTCATTATGCCTTAAGATCCATCTTAGAAAGACTGCATATTCTATACTTGAAACAAACTTGAATTGCCTTAAATTTATTCACCTTTCCAAGTAAATCTATAATTCTATTAGGCACCTTTAAAAATAATACAAGCAATTGGTTGAAAAAAGAAATTCCCTATCYCYTTTCTCYTTTCTCCAAGTCCTATTTCTAATTTCCCATTCATAAAAAGAAATCAATCTGGTGTTTCCTCAGAAAATTGGAAATAGATATACCTGAGGACCTAGCTATTCAACTATTGGGAATATACCAAAAAGATGTCCCACAATGCCACAAGGGCACATGATCCACTATTTTCATACAAGAAATATTTGTGATAGCCAGAAGCTGGAAACAACCCAGATGTCCCACAACAGAAGAATGGATACAGAAAATGTGCTTCATTTACACGATGGAATACCATTCAGCTGTTAAGAATAAGGATATCCTTAATGTTGCAGGCAAATGGATGGAACTAGGAAATATCAACCTGAAAAATGTAACTTACACCCAATAGACATGCAGGGTATATACTTATTAATACGTTGATATTAGCCAAAAATAAGTACAGAATACACAATATACACTCCACAGACCTCRAAAAGGTCAACGAGCTGAAGTACCCAAGTGAAGACACTTCAGTCCTACTTGGGAGGGAGAAGCAATCACATGTGGGGAGGGAAGATGGGACTTAGGAAGGAAAGTGGGTGAGGCAGGGGAGTTGGGGTGAGAGGGGAACCTGATCTGACACTGGGGGAAAAAATAACTGAAGCCCTGAAGGACAGCAGAAAAAAAATGGAAACAACCTCAGTAGATAGGACATTGGGGGCAACCTCCAGAATGCACCAAAAACATGGAAGGTAAGAGCCTCAGAGAACTAAAAAGGAAGTACATTGGTTAAAATGTCTGACAGTAGGAAGAGAGAACTTATAGAGCCTACCTCCAGCAGAAAGACAGGGCATCAAAGGGATTATAACTCTGACCYATACTCATTCATTTGTAAAAGTATTACAGGGATGGAAATGGAGMGGAGCCTGAGGAAAAGAAGATCCAGAGACACATCCAAAGTTGGATCCAACTCAAGTGGAGGTCCCAAGGCCTGACACTATTACTAAGGCTATGGAGTACTCACAAAAAGGAACCTAATATGACAACACTCTGGAAGACACAACAATCAGCTGAAAGAGTCAAATGCAGATATTTGTACCCAATCAATGTACACAAGCAGCTAAACCCTGTTGTTGAATTAGGGAAGGCTGAAAGAAGCTGAGGGTGACCATGTAGGAGGATCTCAATCTGGATCCCTGGAATCTATCTAACAATAGACCACCAAACAGGCAGCATATACCAGCTGATATGAGGCCCCCAAGACACATGCAGTAGAGGACTGCAAGGTCTATGTTCATTCAGAGATGATGCACCTAACACTCAAGAGATTGGAGGCCCCAGGTTGTTTAGAGGTCAGGTGGGTGGGGTGTGGGGACATTTATGTGGAGACAGAGGGTGCTTGAGGAGGTATGGGATAGTGTGSACAGGGTTTGACTGGGTGTGGGATAAAATCTGAAGTATATAAACATAATTAGTTARTAAAAATGGGGAAATGTTAATATACCATTTCTTTATATTTTGATCTCCAAAAAAAGAAAATGAAAGAAGATATTGTAGAATTATGCTGTAAACWCTTATATAAGGATTAGTAGTTTACTTGTTGTGTATGATTTAATATCCATATAATCTCCAACAATATCTGGCTTTAAATTTATATAGTAAACAGTATTAAATTAAGATTATTTAACATATAAATTAAACTTAATAAAAGAATTTAAAGTGCATTCTTTAAGGTATATGAATGTGAGAAAGAAACACTTTCAACACCATATGTGTTTATTTGTATGTAACTTGGATGCAACTCATCATAAATAGCCGTTTCAATGTGGCTTACAACCTGCAGTGTGACTTTACCAWCTTATGAAGTTCACACTGTATTAAATAACAAATGTTAAACATCTTATTCTTAGTGAACTTTCTGTTCATTTCTTTATCACAGTTTTGTCTAAGAAAGCAACAAGTTACAGATCGGGGGCCATAGATGCAAATATCAACAAAAGAATACAAGAGATAGAAAGAAGAATCTCAGACACCAAAGATACCATAAAAACCATTGACACAACAGTCAAAAAATGCAAAATACAAACCATCCAGGAAATCCAGGACACAAAGAGAAGAACAAACCTAAGGATTATAGGTATAGATGAGATTGAAGATTTACAACGTAAGGGCTCCCAAATATCTTCATCAAAGTTATGGAAGAAAACTTCCATAACCTAAGGAGAGAGATGCCCATGAATATACAAGAAGCCTACAGAACCCAAAACAGGCTGGACCAGAATAGAAATACCTCTCTTCACATAATAATCAAAACCCCAAATGTACTAAACAAAAAAAAGAATATTAAGGGCAGTAAGATACAAAGGCCAAGTAACATATTAAGGAAGACTGATCACAATTACACCAGACTTCTCACCAGAGACCATGAAAGCTAGAAGATCCTGGGAAGAGCTCATGCAGACTCTAAGAGAACAAAAATGTCAGCCATGACTACTATACCCAGCAAAACTCTCAACCACCAAAGATGGAGAAACCAAGATATTCCATGACAAAACCAAATTTATACAAAATCTTTCCATAAACCCAGTCCTAAAAAGGATAATAGGTGGAAAACTCCAATACAAGGAGGGAAACTACACCCTGGAAAAAGCAAGATAGTAACCTTCTTTCATCAAACCCAAAAGAAGATAAACACTCAAATATAAAAATAACATCAAAGATG
>BDUI01049666.1:8096-19311 GCA_002335545.1 Apodemus speciosus | reverse complement strand
CTCCTCCTGTCCTCCCTAGATGCCAGCTCTTAAGAATCAGGTCTTTTTTTCCCCACAGATCTGTGCTTGTCTGTTAGATCTTTATGGTGACCTGGGCTCCTCTGTTGGTTTTCTATGGTGACCTGGTCAGGCCACCAGCTGCAAGATGGTGGCAGTTCTTGGGGCTCTGTCTAACCACGGGATTCCCTACAGGAGTAGAGCTTCCTTGGTTGGACTGCTGGAGCCTAGATGGTGRTGCTCTCAGTCCACAGGGCTCTGTCTGGTTAGCTGTTTGAGGTGCCCCGAGGCAAGGTGGCTGCTTCTGCCGTATTCCAGGCACAACATGCACAGATCACCAAGTGAGTTGGTTGCAGCGAGGGTCAGCAACCGCCTGCAGCTCTGACCTGAGGCAAGATGGCGGCCTCTGCTGAAAGCCAGACAGGCTGGCCCCTTGAGACTGCTGCCGAGCTCTTTTGGCTCTGGGTGCAGGCAAGAGCCTGACAGGGTAGTTCCCGTTGGTCTTGGCCTCTGTCCCCATACCTGGTCTCTGCTGTTAGTAGTCTGTGGTGCCCTGAGGCAAGGTGGCTGTCTTGCCTGGAATCYGGACGCTGGCTGCACAGACCTCCGAGTGAGTTGGCACCAGCAGGTGAGGTCCCAGTTCTTTTGTGTAGAATTATTGACTGCATCCTAGGTTATGCTCTTCAATCAAATCACATTGTTGCTGCCCATACATAGATATATTAAGACAAATTGAAGGAGGCAACCTAACCAGGTACAGCCATCCAGGATATTTGAAATCCATCCAGGCTTGGGTTGTTGCCTGAACTCCCCCAGACTAAACAAAAGATGCGAAACTTCTACCGACTAAGGAAGATTTGAAAGCTGAAGAACAGTGATGAGACCTTCTTTTACTGAACAAGGTAACAGGGAGATTTGTGTTTACCAGAATGTTGCACGGCACTCACAACCTCTCCAAAGGTTTTCTAACCCATACCTTAGCACAACCAGGTCTCAAAGTTTTCTAGTTCTCATAAGGTCCCAGTAGTTCCTCTCTTCCCAAATTGCCTCAGTCCTTTTACTTCACTGAAGAGAATGTCAGACTTCCCTCCTACAAATAAGTCTACTGCAGACTATCCCCACTTGCCCAAGGTGGACTAAAGTACTCATTTAGTGGAAAGACTCTCAAACTTTTGACTTCTTTGAAAGTGGGCCTAAGTAATTTCTATTCTGTCTAAAGAGGTCCCAAAGTAAGGCTTATTCCATTCCCTCTGTAGAAGCTAGAATTAAATCCACTCACATGCAGTTCAGTGTAGTACAAGAGGGGCTAAGATTTTGTCCTTCAAACACAAGGGTTATAGACATCCAGTTCCTGGCTCAGGGTATATGTCCCACAGAACAATGATGACAGAGACCTCAAGTTTGGCTTCTATGGCCAAGAGGGTCTCATTCCTTCCATCTATAGTCATAGGAGCTTAAGATATACCTTCTAGCTATGGGATGCCCAAGAGCATTGCTTCGTTCTAAGAGCACCTTACACTTGACTTTAAACTCATATCACCTTAGTGCCAAACTTTGTGACCAACATTGCCAGGCAAACACAATTGCAACCTCACTGGGGGACCTCTCAAGTTTATGGGTATAGGACAGAAGGCAGATGATAGAAACGTAAAACTAAAATACATGCAATCTTCCTTGAGGTGGTTGTCAGAAATGCAGTGTTCCTGTCTCTCAGTTATGCATGTTTACAGACCAATACAACCTTGAGGGAGCATCAGAGTTCAGACAACCACTTACCTTGTTGGAAGAGCATCCTGATTATTTCTTGTGCACTTCCCAACAGTATATACAATGCATGGATAGTGGAAGCTGGGAAGAACTGATGGAAACAAATGATTTGTACCATACTCTTCTCCCACTACCCAAAGTTAGGTAGATTTATTTCCCCATCTACACGGTGTGGTGACTGGATCTTGCTATTTGGTTAAACATTGCCAGGCACTTTCTTTCTAAGTAAAGCAGTTCAGGATGACCCCAGAAGTTGAAGTTATGAATACAGGCTACTCAAACTGCATCTTTCCCCAGGCATCTCATACCCTTTGAATGAAGGGTCACCTGTCCTTTCTGCTCTTAAAAATAATACCCCAAACCTTCCACTTCTATCCACATTCTGTTAGAAGACTGAGTGGAATTTACTATTTGGATTTCAGAATTTTCATTTTGCCCAAGGGCAATAATTAAGAGTCCTTAGAGCATCCCCCATGTATATATGGGCCTCAAACATAACCCTCTAATGGTGATCTTTAGCTCATTTCTCTCTAACCATGGCCACTAAGAAAATACAGGTGTGACCAAAGGGACTTCACTCAACTATGCCCTGTGTTAACAGAACCTGAAACTTAGATCATCTGTTTTCATACCATCCTTCATGCACACACCCATATAACTGATGATAAGCTTCAAGACTTACAGACTAACAATCTTGACTGATGAATAATTCTTGGATTGCTTCCAGATCTACCATGGAGTAACTGAAGATAGGAATCTTCTAAACTGTGAAGCAGTCCTATCTCCCCTGATCAAGGTAGGTTAGAACACTGCATTGTCCTTAGAGGTCTCAGACTTTGAGCAGAATTTAAGTCTACATTAATCATCTACTTCTAAACATAGACCACCAATTTCTGTTCATTATATATCAAATGCTCCCTTGTATCTAAGAGAGTCCCATGTCTATCTTATAAGACTGACAGGGCCTGAGATCATCTCTACCTACCCCAGGCCCCAAACTCCACTTCCAGTAAAAAAAAAAAATGTTCTCAATAATTATCCTCTCTGACCAAGAAGGATTCCAAACCACTCTCTTCCCAATAAAGGAGAGCACAAATATTCCACTTACCGTGTCTCACAACCAACTCATCATCTGAAAGGGACATCAGAATGACTTCTTTCATTCCAGTGGACCACAAATCCACACCCTCTGTCCAAGAGGTCTGTAAATGTCATCTTTTCATAGAAGGGCTTCAATGCCTCTCCCTCTGCCTATGGGAGCCTCAGGCACTCCATGCCTACTCAGAAATATTCCCTCTTTCCCCTCTATCTAGTGGATAACAAAGTCTTCTCCTAATGCCCACATTGGCCTGAAATATTTCCTGGTGCCCAAGGGTGGCTCATGCTTATCCTCTCTTGTAAGGTGTCAATAGATCTTGTTCTATTGACTTTGTTTCCGCTATATCCCAAATGTCTAGGATTACATCCAAACTGATTCCTGCTTCATATTTTCTGAGACATTCCTCCACTGAAGAAAGTGGCCTTGGCCTTATCTCATCTAACCAAAGGCTTCATTACATAATGATAACCATCCAATCTGTTGGAATAATGGAACCATTGCTGCCTGGACTTTTACACAGCACACAAAATATATGGACATTCTAAATACTGAAATGAATTAGAAGCTAATCAAGCAATACTGGAACTTCCTCTGTTCCAGAAGGTATTTAAATTTTCTCCAATGTCAAATGACTTTTCTTATTTTATTGAAAATAGCCAGAGATTTCACTCATCTGACAAATAGGTATGGGATTTCAACTTTGCATAGTTACCCAGATGCAGAGTTAAACTACCCAACCAAATATGCTGCTTTACCTCTACAAAGGGTTTTCAGATTTCTAGTTTATGCTGCAGACTGTCCTATCATATTTCTTCCCCTTGCTCCTTGCCCTCTCACCTATGACCACTAGTCATACATATCTGACTATTTTTGGGACATTCTTGGTCTGAATATGAGACCATCAATAGTGCCCACATACTCTTTGTGACTAATGGGATCTTAAAACTCCACCTCTGGCCAAGGGTACTTCAGACAGTCATTTCTTATTACATGGGGTCTCTGTACCAGCCTTTTTATTCAGCAGGCCTCTGGCTGTACCTTCTGGCTAAGCAGGTCTCCCACTTGTCTCAAACAGACATCACATTTACACAGTGTGGACAAAGAAGCTTTGTTCATTCCCCTGCTCATCAATATAATATTTCTACCCTCAAGTTTGAGGTCTCCAGAGCAGCAAGGAGAGTCAGGAGTAGCACTCATCATCTTCATGGCATTCATCATCAGTGGCGTGGTCCCAACCTTAGTATCCAGATATGGATAGTTGAACACAAACCTGCCAGGCTGGCAAAGCACTAGACAGCCACCCAAGTTCTCGGAACCATGTTCAGATTTCTGCACACCCTCCTGAAGATGCCACCGATGACATGTTTACTTTTGAATGTTGTTGTTCTCTTATTCTTGTTGTTGTTCTTCTTCTTCTTGTTGTTTTAAGTTTAGAAGAGGACATCTCTTGTTATTGTGTTATTATGGAAGTCATCTACTGGTGTTAAAAACAGCTCACTGCTTAAATGTTTCAAGTTTTCTACTCTATTTGGAAATCACAATGTATGCAAAACTTTTTTCTCTGTGTCAAAGACACACACGCTATGTAATTCTATTTGACAAATGTAATTATTTTAACCAATATTCTCATGAATATATATTTTATGTGCAAAACTGATTACTGTGTTGTGTTGTTTTCCACCTGATGACAGTTTCACTCCAAGTCATTTAGAAGATAATTTCTTACTGATGTGTCTTAAAAAGATACAACTTGGAGCTGTGGGTTTATGACTGAACATCTCCAGCACAATAAGTACCTTCTGTAGCGTTGCTGTCTAGTGGATTATAAGTATCAGTTAGTATACAGTAATAACTGAAGCAATGAACAAGTATGAGAGAGATTTTGGGGTGTAATCCTTAAAAATAGCCAGAAATAAAGGGAAGTTTAGTCATTATTCAAATCTATGCACATCAAATCAACATTGTGTGTTTTGTTGGTATGTTTGTAGAAGACTTTGAAGTTTGAATGTCCAGTAATTATGTCTTAATTGGGGGTAGTAAACTATGCCCAGTGTGTGAGTATGTTTGTGTGTGTATGTGTGTGTGCATGTAGGTGTATGTGTGTGTGTGTGTGTGTGTGTGTGTGTGTTTGTGTGAAGTAAGGACACCATGTCTTTAGTGTAGATAATCATCACATCTATCTGCCTGTCTATCCATCATCTATGCATGTAAGTATGTTTGTGTGAATGGATGTATTTATGTAGTTATGTATGCAACTATCTCTCTATCATCTATCTCTTTTTCTTTCCATTACCCCTCGTTCTCTGTTTAGCTCTTATCCATGAATATATGTATGCATATAGCTAGGTAGGTGTAGTAGTTTGAATGTAATTGATCCCCACAGGCCCATAGGCAGTATTAGGAGGTGTATCCCTGTTGGAGTAGATGTTTTCTTGTTGGAGGAAGGGTGATACTGGAGAAGGTGGGCTTTTAAGTTTCATATATGCTCAAGCCACGCCCAGTAGGCATCTGTCTGTCTGTCTGTCTGCCTGCCTGCCTGCCTGCCTGTCTGTCTGTCTGTCTGTCCAAGACTAGCTGTGACACTATCTTTAGCGATCCCAGGAGGGCATGTGGGTTTGGTGTCATGTAAAGCAGGCAAGACACATTTACAAACTTGGTGGAAGAAGCAAGCTTTAAGAAGCTCATACAGTTTTACATATATGCATATATACATACACACACACTTGATGGATGGAGCAAAGCTTCAACTGCTTTACATATATACCCACATTAGGTGGATAGAGCAAAACTCCAACTTTATTTTTTCTTGCATTGTTTACCTATCCCTGCAAAATCTGTAGTATAAAAATTACAATGTGATTACATTCTATTTTCTTCTAGTGAATAATTATGAGTATATGTGAGGAAAAGCATCTCCCCCAATACCCTCCCATGATCACCTGTTTATAAATTACAGATTAAAAAACAAACCCAAGAACCCACACATGTTTCTAACTAAGCAACTTGTTATAGATTAACAAACCATAAGCAAGCAAGGTAATTTTGTTAGCAGTTTCTCTTACCATCAGAGCACACTTTGCAGATATAGAGAAAGGACCAATTACTTTATTATTTATCTCAAAAAGTAATCTTATAAAAATTATAAAAGAATCACAGAACTAACCCTTTATATAAAAAACAATCAACTGTTTCTACTTTGAATCCTCAAGATTTCCATCTGTTCATTAACCAGATTTTTATTAAATCATATCAGGAAACTGAGGTGAAAAGTGGGTACAAGGAATTACTCATCACCTGATCACCAGCCCAGCTTTTACAAGAAAGGCATGTTTGTTGGTAGTTCTTTCCAAGAGTGGTGGTTGATTCATTCATCTGCCCCAGCAGCAATGCTTGAAAAAGTTCAATCCATCTAACACGGTGGGTGACAATGACATTGCCCAGTAAGTGGTTGGAACCTCCCTTAGAGTTTTTGTACAACTCATAGATTATGAGGGATGTGATGTGAGGGTAGCAAGCAGAGGGAAACTCCACAACAGCATCAAGTCCTCAGGACACTTAGTCCCCAGGGCTCTGCCTCTCTCAGGCACACCCACTGTGCTTGGTCTAACTGATGTGCCACATTCCATAANGGCATAGCTGAGTTCCTACTTACCTATCTGACCGGTCCCAATACTGTGTTGTAAAGCTGACTTAAAGGATTAGGTAAACTCTTATTATCAAGTGTACATGATATCATCACTGTTGCCTCTGTTACCCATGGAATGTGTGCACTTCAATTTTATGTGGCTCACCTCACCATGAACCCATCATGGCCTAGATTTTACCTAGTTCAGAGGTAAAATCTACAGTCTTTGGAGCCCCTCTGCCATGTTTAACTTATTTTTCTTTCTAGTAAAATTTACAATAAATTAATTTCTCATAAAATATATCCTGCTTACTGGTCCCCCAACTGTACTCTTCACAGTTCTTTTCCCACCTCTCCTCCCCTCCAGATCCACTCCTTTCTGTCACTCCTTAGGAAAGCACAGGCTTCTAACAGGCAACAACCAAATATAACAAAATAAAGTACAAAATAGAAAAATCATCACACTGAGGCTGGACCAGGAAGGCCAACAGAAGACAAAGAGCCCCAAGAGCAGGCACAAGAGTCAGAAACCCACTCATTCACACACTCAAGAATCTCATAAAAATCTAAAGCTGGACGCTATAATATATATGCAGAGGACTTCATGCAGATTTTGTAATCCCTGTGCTTGATGCTTAAGTCTCTCTAAGTCTATATGAGCCTTGCTCCATAGATTCAAATGAACTTATTCTCCTGATGGCCTCAATCCCTGACTGGCTCTTACACTCTTTCTGTCTGCTGTTCTGCAGGGTTCCCTGGGCTCTGAGTGGAGTGATGGTGGCTGAATAAGGTACTGATCTGTGAGAATAGGACAATATCATTGTGAGCCATTTCATCACTACATTTCTTCTCTTTTTTAGACCAGTATTATTTGACTGTACCCTAGGTCCCTGGGCTATCTAGTCTCAGCTTCTTGGTCATTGAAGCTGCCTTGGGTATGGGTTCCATCTTGAGGAGTGGGCCGTAGGTGAAATCAATTACTGTTTGGTCACTCCCACAAGTTCTCTGCCACCATTAACCTAGCATGACTTACAGGAAGAACAGATTCATGTCAAAGGTTTTGTGGTTGTATTAGTSCTTACATTTCTCTTTTGTTAACTTCCAAAGTATCTTCCTGCATCAGAAAACTAGACTGTAAGTATGAAGGTTCTGTGTAGGTACCAAAATGAATTCTACATGTTCAATGACTTGTGTTGGTATTTTTCTCAACAATGGGGCCCCAGAGTCAGTTTGCAGAGAGCAACCCATTGTCTTGGCAATGATCTGTGTTGTGTGGGGATTTCCATGGCATCCCCTTGGCCAACAACTCATTAGAATGCCACTCAGTACCTGTAGTGGAAGCTTTGTTTGGTGACAAGAGATTCCCAGTTCGAACTCAGTCCCCTTCATTAGTAGGAGACTTCTTTAGCATCACCTTCATGTACTTTAGAAAATGACCACTGCACTAGGTTTTCCTATCATCCATCAAATTCCCCACTATTGGAACTATCCCTCCCTGCATTCCCTCCCTCAACCCCATCTCCCTCCACCATGCCCTCTGATCTTCTCATTCCTTTCCACCATAGTCCACCAATGAAATCTATTCTATTTCCCTATACTGTGGGCATACATGTGTCTACCCTAGTCCCTTCCTCTGTACCTAACTTCTGTGAATCTACAGATTGTAGACTGGTCATCACTTATGTAATGTTGAATGTCTTAGTGTTTCTACTGCTGTCACAAAATACTATGACCTAAGAGAAAGTTTGGGAGGGTAGGACATATTTGGCTTACACTTCTTCGTTGCTGTTCATCACTGAAGACAGACAGAACAGGAACAGAAACTGGCCAGGAACCTGGAGGCAGGAGCTGATGCAGAGACTATGGATGGGTGCTGCTTAGTGGCTAGCTCCTCATGACTTGCTCTTTCATAGAGAACTCAGGACCATAAACCCAGTGATGGCAGGAAAAATTGCAGGCAGGACCTTTCTCCATCAATCATTAATTGAGAAAATGCCCTGCAGTTTTGCCTGCACATCCCAATCTTATGGAGGCATTTTTTTCCATTGAAGTTCCCTGCTCTCAGATAACTTTAGCTTGTGACAAGGTGACAAAAAAACAATTCTGCACAGTGAATATCAACATATAAATCAATGCATATCATATTTATCTTCCTGGGACTGGGATACTTCATTTGGCATGATTTTTCTACTTCCATCTATTTGTTGATAAATTACGTGATGTCATTTTTTTGAAACAGCCAAGTAATACTCCATTGTATAAATATACCACATTTTCTTTATCCACTCTTCAGTCAAGGTATTTGACTGAAGTTGCTGGCTTTTATGAATACAGCAGCAATTAACATGGTTGTGCAAGTGTCCTTGTGATAGGATGAAGCATGCTTTGGCTATATGCCCAAGAATGATAAGGCTGCATCTTCAGGGGAATTGATTCCCAGCTCTCTGGGGACGTGCCACATTGATTTCTAGCCCAAGGTCTGGGTTTCTGCTTCTCTTACTCAGTTTCTCAGATTCCTGTAGAATTCCACCATTTTGGCTACTCATTCTCTTGGTTTCCTGTGCTCTCTTGGTGCTAGTGACTTCTGATTGCTCTCATGCTCTTCTTTCTTCTCTCTTTCCCTTGTTCTCCCCCACCTCTTGTCAAAGACCGAAACTTTGTTTCATGGATTTTTGTATTGTTCCCTTTCTATTTCATTTATTTCAGCCCAGAGTTTATTTCTTACCACCTACTAATTTGGGATGCCATTTCTTTTTGTTCTAGAGCTTCAAGTGTGCTTTGAAGTTGCTAGTATGACAACTCTCCTGTTTTTTTTAAGTAAGCCTCACACTCACTTTGTAGGTAAAGATGACTTTGAAATTATAACTCTCTTGCCTCCACCTCTTAAGTGCTGGAAATACAGGCTTATGTCATCATGCTTAGTTTGCAGGCCACTGGGAATTTAACCCAAGGCTCTGTGCTCATGCACAGTACCAACTACAGTATACTCTCACCCTTTAGCAGTTTCGTCTCTGTGTGTGCCTCTGTGTCTGGTACACTTATATCCTAGAAAGGKTATCAGATCTTCTGTAATTGGATTTGTTTCTGAGGCTCCTCCACTATTGTAGGGTTGTGGGTCCTGTGTCCACTCTGCCACAGGGCATTGCCACAAGGGGAGGCAGGATGTGGGAGTTAACTGTTCTTACCCCATGCCATTTCCAGGCATGTGTTGGGCCGTATGGAAGGCCCCAGACACAGCTCCAGGGTTGGGGAAGCACAGTCTGAGGGCAGGACAGCTGGAGCTGACTCCAGGGTCCCAGCGTCTGCAACAAGGCCAAGGCCATTTGATTCTCAGGTTATTGGACATCCAGATGCAGCTAGAGGCAGTGGAAGAACTGAGAAAGGAGTAGGGGCCCACAGGCTGGATCTGGGCGGCAGGGGGTGGAGCTCCAGGTGGTCCTGCAGTGGGTAGTCCTTGACTTGACCATGGTTGGCTTGGACTTGGGCTTGGTTGTGGCTGAGAGCACAGAGAGRCCTTCTACGGGAAATTAGATGGCAGCTCTATAGAAGAATGCCTTCTTCATGACTCCCTATGGCGAATTCTAATGAAAAGAGTCAGTCCATGGTTTTAAGGCATTTATTGTCATGGCAGAAAGAGGTTGAATAAAACCATACCTCCCTTTTAATGGTGGGCCTGAGATTAAATATCTTTTGCAGAAAGGAGTGTCTTAGAAGGAAAGCTTATTGGCTAAGCCCTTCAAGCCTTTAGGTACCTCATTAAAATGGAGATCTATTCTTGAGCCTATGTGACTACAGGTCACATCCTTTGCATGTGGAGGATTTGGGGTGTTGCCCTTACATGACTGATGGCCACAAATCTATGGGGGGGGGCTACGACTAGTGACAGGGGCCTGGTGCCTGGGAACAGGTGAAACCCCTATCACCCCTTCAGGGTTTCTGGAGTTTCGAGCCTTAGCTCAACTGGGAACCAGGCTACGTTTCAGGGTCTGGTCCCACACACTACGATCTTGATAGGCATGGGATGTGTGTCCATGTGTTTCTGTGTGCATTTTTACACATATGTGCATATGTTTGCATATGCGCATATGTCTAGTATAATTTCTGTGTCAGCTGTACAGGAAGCTATGCTTCATAGAGACTAGGAACAAGGCTACAGAGAGAACAGAGTGTGGTGTTTAGGTTAGATGTCTCAAAGTAGTAACCTCAAAGGACAGGTTTTGTAGCTAAAGCCAAGGACAGTCCAATTCCTCAGAGTCAGCCAAGGTAGGCAAAATATTTGTACTTGTGTTCTGGAATAGCACATCCTTGGAACTTGCCAGGATGACATCTCTGTGAATTGAGATTGGTTCCAACCCAAAGAAGCTCTGTTAGAGAGGAAGGGTTGGAATGTAATGATGGTGCTCCCTCCAAGAGGCAGGGAGGGTCTTCTAGGTACAGCCCAGAAACTTTGGGCAGTATGGTGGTATAATTCTGGAGACTTAGTCCTCAAGGGAAGGAAGGTTTCCTGTGGGTCTAGAAATATTTACCCAAGTATAAATGACAAATCCTCTGTTAAATAGATAGGTAGGCAATTCTTCCCTGGATAAAGTCATTAGGACTATAGATATGGAAGAGCACAGATGGAGAGGGAGTTAGTAGTATAATTAGGGATAGGCAGAGATCAAGAAGTGGGAGAGAGACAGAGAGAGAGAGAGAGAGAGAGAGAGAGAGAGAGAGAGAGAGAGAGA
>BDUI01049653.1:0-13646 GCA_002335545.1 Apodemus speciosus | reverse complement strand
CCTCCATGGCCTCTGCATCAGCTTCTGCCTCCAGTTGCGCCTTGCTTGAGTTCCTGTCCTGACCTCCTTTAATGATGGGCAGTGATGGAAAGCCCCCTGCAAGCCTTGCCTGTGCCTGCTGCTGTTTAACTCTTTCTTCCAGTATTCTCCCTACTCTACTTCATATCACATGTGGTTTACCATGGTCTTCCCAAGGCCTCTTCTTCCTCATTCAACCCAACATGGTCCTTTCTTGTTTCCTAGCCTCTATGAAGACTCAGTACAACTTAAGCACAGAAATTGAACAATAAGAATGGGTCTTTCTGGGCCTGGCTATCTCACTCACTATAATATTTCAGAATTACTCCTATCTTTGTAAAACTTCATTCTCCTTAAGCTCTCAATCCACACATTAGCTGAAAGCCCTCTGCGCTGGTTCTATTTCTTAACTATTAGGAAAACAAGAGCAATGGCACAGATGTGCAGGAATCTCTACTGTGGGATGCAGAGGCTGACATCTTGACTTTAGACTTCCCTAGCTTCCAGAAGAGTAAGAAATAAATGTCAATCATTCATAAGCTACCCAAGCTGTGATATTTGTATATCATCCCAGACCACAACAAAGTAAAATATAAACAAAATAAAAACAATAAAACAAAAGTGGAAGGTGCTAAAAAACCACAAATATTTTTAATGTTTCTTTTTTTTTGTTATTAGAGCCATCAAATAGGTAAAACTTCATGTACTGTACTGACTAGGAGTTTCAGGTAGCATTTCTACAAACAAAGTGCTACATAGAAATTCACACACACACACACACACACACACACACACACACACACACATCAAGTAATTTTAAAGCCCTCAGTTCTGAGATTTTGTTCATTTAGCAGAAGACATAGGGAGAAAGAACACAACAGTGTCCTAGGAGGAAAAGATCTATATTAGGAGCCCAAATTCTATCCCTGCTCTTGTCCTGCCYSTACCTCCAACAGCTATGACCTAAGAAACCATGTTCAGTCCTCTACACTATACACAGGCTGAAACCCAAGACAGAGCCTCTGAAATGTAATCTTGTAATCAAGGCAAACATTTATCAAGATCTGAAGTCATAGACATCAAAGGTGGCCCTATAAACCCCAAGAAAGAAACCTGTCGTGCTAATTTTTGCATGAAACAAAAAGGCTTAGAACTGACAGATATACATCTCTGAGATGACACCTTAGTGCACATGCAAGGCACCAGATTCAGTGACACTTAACTACAAGCAAAAAATGTTTTCCTTGTATGCTGCAAACAAAAATGGATCGRCTGGAAGCCACACAAAATTCTTCCGAAAGAGCTATGTAAATTTCACTGACTTAAACAGTCACTCACTAATGCTCTTTCATCTGTATTCTCCAAAGAGTCTGCAGTCCCCTTTTGGGAGATAAGAAGGAAGCCAAATAAAGCCTTCCTGAGGCTTAGAGATTATATGGTGATTGGCAGATTCTCCAGAAGGAACAATGGACAATGGGACAGTCTAGCCAAACCAAACAGTTTCTGTGAGCAGACCYAGCCTTTATCTCAGCCAGCAATCACTTTGCTTCCATGAAAAGCATCTAACATTATGCCAAGTTGTATCACTGCCACTGAAATGGGAATGGCTCCAGCAACCCATAAAAACAGTGACACTTAATGAATTGCTTCAGTTAAATCACGGCGGAGAGAGAAAAGAGGTGAACAGTTTGATTGTGTTCCTTGTGGTTCAAAAGATCTCATCAACACAGCTAATCACTGGGGGTGCCCTTCGTGCCAGATCCACACCTGAGATAAACACACCTGGTTCTCAGGAAGGGGTTTCTCTTCTGCTGGCTAAAACAAAGGCCACTGGGAAACAGAAAAAAAAAAAAAAAAAGATCAAAAGGCAAGCAAGCAGAAAGCAGTGAGGAACAGGGAATGAGACAAGTTGTGTACTGCTTTGTACTGCGTGACACATCATTTTAAAAAGCATTTAGACGGCTACAGAGAACATTAAATCACACAGGAAAGTAGTCTACAAGACAGATGTAAAATAGCCGGCATGTCAAGGAATAGTTGAGACTCCAATGACCTCATGGTGGCTTCTCAGAAGCTTAAAAAAAAAAAAGATTTTTTTCTTCGTATACAATGCCCTCTAATTTCCTCTGTTCTGTAGTGAACCCAAAATGGAGCAATGTCCAGTATACCGCCAATGAAATCAGATGTCATAAATACAGAGTCTAAAGCTCGCACTAGGACAAGCTTTTTAAAATTAAATAACTGGANAGAGAGAGAGAGGAGGGGCAAACAGCCCCTGTTATATTAGGCCAGGTCTATGGGGCGGGGCACACCTGGCTGTTGCCAGGTAATTACGGGGTGGAGCTTAGACAGAATACTAACATAAACTACCTTTGGATAATCTTGATTCTCCTGTATTAATGCATTTGCACTTCAGAATTGCTTCCCTCTGTATGTTGAGTTGGGGCACACACACAGATACTCATATCACTCACATGACATAAAAGTACTGCAACATCTAATTCCCCCCCCCCCAATGAAAAAAAACATCCTTCTGGTTTCCATCTGCCCCTGGAGCTGATCCTGTGCCACAACACTCCAGACACAAATATCACCAGGAGAGAGCTGGTCTCCCAGGAGTGTGGACACACCTGTGAGCACAGGTAAGACCACCACTTGTGCTCAAATTCTTGGCCTAAGAGGGACCAGACCATTAGGGACACGGGAACCAAGGAAGAGCCAGGGACAGGATTCTTCCAGTTTCCACCTGCACCCTGGAGCTGAAGCTGTGACACAGCTCTCCATACCCAAATTCTTCCTGAAGAGAACTGGTCTCTCAGGAATACAGACACAGAAGGGGAGACAAGCCACAGTCAGAGACAGCAAGACCAGCGAACACAAAAGATAACCAGAAGTAGTCAAGAGGCAAGGGCAAAAACATAAGCAGCAGAAACCAAAGYAACTTGGCACCATCAGAACCCGGTTCTCTGATCACAGTGAGCCCTGGATACCCCAACACACAAGAAAAACAAAACTCTGATTTAAAATCACATTTCATGATGATGATAGAGGACTTTAAGGAGGACATAAATAATTCCTGTAAAGAAATACAGAAGAATACAGGTAAACAGGTAGAAGACCTCAAAGAGGAAACACAGAAATCCCTTGAAGAATTACAGGAAGGATCCTCCCAACCTCCTATCTCCTAAGGTTGCCTGTTTCACTTCTTTCTGCTGGCCCTCAGGGCTTCAGTCATTTTCCCTCACCCAATACCTCTCCCTCCGACCCCCGACTCCCCCATCCCATCCACTTTCCTTCCCAAGTCCCTTCCTCCCCACTTGTGATTGTTTTCTTCTCCCTCCTAAGTGCGACTGAGGTGTCCTCACTCGGGCACTTCAGCTGTTGACCTTTTTGAGTTCTGTGGCTAAYATCCACTTATTAGTGAGTATACACCATGCATGTCTTTTTGGGTCTGAGTTAATTCACTTAGGATGATATTTTCTAGTTCTATCCATTTGCCTGCAAAACTCAGGATGTCCTCATTCTTAATAGCTGAGTAGTAGTCCTTTTGAATACTACTTTACACATCAGGTGAAATGCCCAACATAGGGAGAGGGAACTTAGAGAGCCCACGTCCAGCAGGAAGAAAGGGCATCAAGTGAGGAAGAGGGGGACCATCCCACAGTCACAACTCTGACTCATAATTGTTGACCCCTCCTGTCTGAAAGACTTACAGGGATGGAAGTGGAGAGGAGCCCGAGGAAAAGAAGGTCCAGTGACAGGTCCAAGGTGGAATCCAGCGGGAAGTCCCAAAGACTGACACTATTACTGAGGTTATAGAGTGTTCAAWAAAAGGACCTCGCATGACCTTACTCTGAAAGACCCAACAAGCAGCTGAAAGAGTCTGATGCAGATATTCGCACCCAACCAAAGGACAAAAGCAGCTGGCCCCCATTGTTGAACTAGGGAAGGCTGAAAGAAGCTATAGAGAAGGGCAACCCTGTTGGAGGACCAGCAGTCTGACTTAATCTGAACCCTTGAGATCCCTCAAACACTGGGCCACCAAATAGGCAGCATACACCAACTGATATGAGTAGAGGACTGCCAGGTCTATGTTCATTCAGAGATTATGTACCTAACCTTCAAGAGATTGGAGGCTCCCCGGAGTTTAGAGGTCAGGTAGGGTGGTAGGTGAGAACATCCACATGGAGACAGAGGGGTGGGGAGGAGGTATGGGATATGGAACAGTTGAGGGTGGACATAGGAGGGAGATAAAATATGTAATGTAAAAAAAATTAATTAATTTTAAAAAAGAATCATAGGAAAATGCAATCAAATAGGTGAAGGAATTGAACAAAACCATCCAGGGTCTAAAAATGGAAATAGAAACAATAAAGAAATCACAAAGGGAGACAATCCTGGAGATAGATAACCTAGGAAAGAGATCAGAAGTCATAGATGAAATAATCACTAACAGAATACAAGAGATAGAAAAGAGAATCTCAGGTGCAGAAGATACTATAGAAAACATTGACACAATAGTCAAAGAAAATGCAAAATGCAAAAACCTGCTAACCCAAAACATCCAGGAAAGCCAGGACACATTGAGAAGCCCAAACCTAAGAATAATAGGTATGGAAGAGAGTGAAGATTCCCAAATTAAAGAGCCAGTAAATATCTCCAACAAAATCATAGAAGAAAACTTCCCTAACATAAAGAGATGCCCATAAATATACAAGAAGCCTACAGAGCTCCAAATAGACTACACCAGAAAAGAAATTCCTCCTGTCACATAACAATCAAAACACCAAATGCACAAAACAAAGAAAGAATATTAAAAGCAGTAAGGGAAAAAGGTCAAGTAACATATAAAGGCAGAACTATCAGAATTACACCAAACTTCTTACCAGAGACTTTGAAAGCTAGAAGATCCTGGGCAGATCTCATGCAGAATCTAAGAGAACACAAATGCTAGCCAAGACTACTATACCCAGTGAAACTCTCAATTACCATAGACAGAGAACCTAGATATTCCGTGACAAAACCAAATTTACACAATATCTTTCCATAGATCCAGCTCTACAAAGGATAATAAATGGAAAATGCCAACACAAGGTAGGAAACTATACCCTAGAAAAAGCAAGAAAGTAATCTTCTTTCAACAAATCCAAAAGAAGACAGCCACACAAACATAAAACTAACATCAAAAATAAAAGGAAGCAACAATCACTATTCCTTAATATCACTTAACATCAATTAACTCCCCCAACTCTCAATTCTGAACAACTATGCTCCAAATCCAAGAGCACCCACATTCATAAAAGAAACTTTACTAAAGCTCAAAGCACACATTGCACCTTACATAATAATAGTGAGAGACCTCAACACCACACTCTCATCAATGGACAGATCATGGAAACACAAACTAAACAGAGACACAGTGAAACTAACAGAAGTTATGGACCATATGGATTTAACAGATATCTATAAAACATTTCATGCTAAAACAAAAGAATATACCTTCTTCTCAGCACCTCATCGTACCTTCTCTAAAACTGACCATATAATTGGTCACAAAACAGGACTCAACAGATACAAGAAGACTGACTTGAATTTGTCTTCAATGGCAACAAAAACAACAGAAAGCCCACATACACATGAAAGCTGAATAATGCCCTACTCAATGATAACTTGGTCAAGGAAGAAATAAAGAAATGAAAGACTTTTAGAATTTAATTAAAATGAAGGCACAACATGCCCAAACTTATGGGACACAATGAAAGCAGTGCTAAGAGGAAAACTCATAGCTCTGAGTGCCTCCACAAAGAAACTGGAAAGAGCATACACTAGCAGCTTAATAGTACACCTGAAAGCTCTAGAACAAAAAGAAGCAAACACCTAAAAGGAGTAAAAGGCAGAAAATTATCTAACTGATAATCAACCAAGGGCTGAAATGAACCAAGTAGAAACAAACAAACAAACAAAAAAAAACTACACAAAGAATCAACAAAAATAGGGTTTGGTTCTTTCAAAATCAACAAGATAGATAAACCCTTAGCGATACTAGCCAGAGGATGTAGACAGTATCCGAATTAACAAAATCAGAAACTGAGATATTCAACAGAAACAACAGAAACTGAGGATATTAAAAAATCATCAGATCCTACTAAAAGCCTATATTCAGCAAAACTGGAATATCTGGATGAAATAGACAATTTTCTGGACAGATACCAAGTACCAGTTAAATCAGGGTCAGATACACCATCTAAACAGTCCCATAACCCCTAAAGAAATAGAAAAGGTCATTAAAAGTCTCCCAACAACAACAACAACAACAACAACAACAACAACAACAACAAGCCCAGGACCAGAGATGGTTTTAGTGCAGAATTCTATCAGACCTTCAAAGAAGACCTAATATCAATACTCTTCAAACCATTCCACAAAATAGAAACTGAAGGACCATTACCCAATTCATTCTATGAAGCAACAATTATGCTCATACCTAAGCCACAGAAAGACCCAATAAAGAGAACTTCAGACAAATTTGCCTTATGAATATTGATACAAAAATACTCAATAAAATTCTTGCAAACTGAATCCAAGAACACATCAAAATAATCATCCACCACAATCAAGTAAGCTTCATCCCAGGGATGCAGGGATGGTTCAATATACAGAAATCCATCAATGTAATTCATTACATAAACAAACTCAAAGGAAAAAAACCACATGATCATTTCATTAGATGCCGAGAAAGCATTTGACAAAATCCAACATCTCTTCATGATAAAAGCCTTAGAAAGATCAGGAATTCAAGGTCCATACCTAAACACAGTAAAAGCAATATACAGAAAACCAGTAGCCAACATCGAACTAAATGGAGAGAAACCTGAAGCAATCCCACTGAAATCAGGGACTAGATAAGGCTATCCACTCTCTTCCTATCTTTTCAGTATAGTACTTCAAGTTTTAGCTAGAACAATTAGACAAGAAAAGGAGGTCAAAGAGATACAAATTGGAAAGGAAGAAGTCAAAATATCACTATTTTCAAATGATACAATAGTATACTTAAGTGACCCTCAAAACTCCACCAGAGAACTCCTAAACCTGATAAACAACTTCAGCAAAGTGGCCAGATATAAAATTAACTCAAACAAATCAGTATCCTTCCTATACTCAAACGATAAAAGGACTTAGGAAGAAATTAGGGAAATGATTGTCACAAACAATATAAAATATCTTGGTGTGATTCTAACCAAAAAAGAAAATCTGTACAAAAGAACTTCAAGTTTCTGAAGAAAGAAATCAAAGAAAATCTCAGAAGATGGAAAGATCTCCTATGTTCATGGATTGGCAGAATTGATATAGTAAAAATGGCCATCTTGCTGAAAACAATCTACAGATTCAATGCAATCCCCATCAAAATCCCAACTCAATTCTTCATAGAGTTAGAAAGAGTAGTTTCCAAATTCATTTGTAATAACAAAAAAAAAAACAAAAACAAACAAACAGAATATTGAAAACTATTCTTAACAATAAAAGAGCTTCTGGGGGAAATCACCATCCCTGACCTCAAGCTGTACTACAAATCAATAGTGATGAAAACTGCATGATAAAAAGTGACAGCCAGGTAGATCAATGGAAGGGGAGACCTGGAAAGAGGAAAACAAAAATATCCAATAAAAAATATACCCACTATGGCTGCAAAAAATGGCTGATTTAGAATTAAAAACAAAACAAAACAAAAACAAAGAAAACCAAAAACCAACCAACCAAAAAAAAAAACAAAACAAAACAAAACAAAATAAAAAACAAAACACCTTTGCTGTTTGAGCAGCATGAAGTTCTTTTCTTTTTCCTTCTTGACTTGGATGGGTTTTTAAAATCATTCTCCAATACCAAAGCAATCATGAGCTATAACATCAAGATCCCTAAAAGGCCAGCAGCGATAACAAAGTAGAAGAGATATAAACTTCGAGTTGCATGCATTTCAGGGATCCCTTCAACACAGTGCATCTTAATCTTTTCCACTAAAGCCCACCAAAGGCAGAAGAGAGTCATGAAGTCTAGGAGATAAATTTAATTACCTCCAAGCTAGATACTTCTTTTGAAGTCTCATACTTTATCTTGAAAATTCACTTGCATTTTCAATTCTCGCTATATGTCAGCCTTTGCNCAACAACAACAACAACAACAACAACAACAAGCCCAGGACCAGAGATGGTTTTAGTGCAGAATTCTATCAGACCTTCAAAGAAGACCTAATATCAATACTCTTCAAACCATTCCACAAAATAGAAACTGAAGGACCATTACCCAATTCATTCTATGAAGCAACAATTATGCTCATACCTAAGCCACAGAAAGACCCAATAAAGAGAACTTCAGACAAATTTGCCTTATGAATATTGATACAAAAATACTCAATAAAATTCTTGCAAACTGAATCCAAGAACACATCAAAATAATCATCCACCACAATCAAGTAAGCTTCATCCCAGGGATGCAGGGATGGTTCAATATACAGAAATCCATCAATGTAATTCATTACATAAACAAACTCAAAGGAAAAAAACCACATGATCATTTCATTAGATGCCGAGAAAGCATTTGACAAAATCCAACATCTCTTCATGATAAAAGCCTTAGAAAGATCAGGAATTCAAGGTCCATACCTAAACACAGTAAAAGCAATATACAGAAAACCAGTAGCCAACATCGAACTAAATGGAGAGAAACCTGAAGCAATCCCACTGAAATCAGGGACTAGATAAGGCTATCCACTCTCTTCCTATCTTTTCAGTATAGTACTTCAAGTTTTAGCTAGAACAATTAGACAAGAAAAGGAGGTCAAAGAGATACAAATTGGAAAGGAAGAAGTCAAAATATCACTATTTTCAAATGATACAATAGTATACTTAAGTGACCCTCAAAACTCCACCAGAGAACTCCTAAACCTGATAAACAACTTCAGCAAAGTGGCCAGATATAAAATTAACTCAAACAAATCAGTATCCTTCCTATACTCAAACGATAAAAGGACTTAGGAAGAAATTAGGGAAATGATTGTCACAAACAATATAAAATATCTTGGTGTGATTCTAACCAAAAAAGAAAATCTGTACAAAAGAACTTCAAGTTTCTGAAGAAAGAAATCAAAGAAAATCTCAGAAGATGGAAAGATCTCCTATGTTCATGGATTGGCAGAATTGATATAGTAAAAATGGCCATCTTGCTGAAAACAATCTACAGATTCAATGCAATCCCCATCAAAATCCCAACTCAATTCTTCATAGAGTTAGAAAGAGTAGTTTCCAAATTCATTTGTAATAACAAAAAAAAAAACAAAAACAAACAAACAGAATATTGAAAACTATTCTTAACAATAAAAGAGCTTCTGGGGGAAATCACCATCCCTGACCTCAAGCTGTACTACAAATCAATAGTGATGAAAACTGCATGATAAAAAGTGACAGCCAGGTAGATCAATGGAAGGGGAGACCTGGAAAGAGGAAAACAAAAATATCCAATAAAAAATATACCCACTATGGCTGCAAAAAATGGCTGATTTAGAATTAAAAACAAAACAAAACAAAAACAAAGAAAACCAAAAACCAACCAACCAAAAAAAAAAACAAAACAAAACAAAACAAAATAAAAAACAAAACACCTTTGCTGTTTGAGCAGCATGAAGTTCTTTTCTTTTTCCTTCTTGACTTGGATGGGTTTTTAAAATCATTCTCCAATACCAAAGCAATCATGAGCTATAACATCAAGATCCCTAAAAGGCCAGCAGCGATAACAAAGTAGAAGAGATATAAACTTCGAGTTGCATGCATTTCAGGGATCCCTTCAACACAGTGCATCTTAATCTTTTCCACTAAAGCCCACCAAAGGCAGAAGAGAGTCATGAAGTCTAGGAGATAAATTTAATTACCTCCAAGCTAGATACTTCTTTTGAAGTCTCATACTTTATCTTGAAAATTCACTTGCATTTTCAATTCTCGCTATATGTCAGCCTTTGCYTTAATCCATTTCTGCAAGCAAGATACCAGTGTGTGCAGTTTCCAACCAAATCATCAGTTWACTCAATGCTTGAGAAAATGAACATTTTCATCTTGGGGTTTTAGAATTCTTCAKCCTTACCAACTGCCAGCAGCTCCTAGATGGCCACAGGCTTTAGTATGAGGGAAAGAAACTTAATTTGATGATTGCTTACATTTTCTAGTAAATTCTTCCCAGTCTTTCCTGCCACCCATGAACATCACTTCATCTCTACATCCATAAGTTTCTGAATATTCTCTTTGGCTTCGTGTCTCCCACGGTTTTCATTGTGCATGGCAATGGCTCTTCCTTTTCTTTAGCACACTTTCTTGATATCACCTATTTCCCACTTGATGACTTTTAATGCTCTACTAGTTGTAGTCATATTTTTTGTCTTGATTTCTACTAATCACAAACTTCTAAAGGGTAATTCTCATGCATAGCACATTTACTGCTCCATAACAAGACACTATAAAACTCAGTGACCTAAAAGAACAATTAATTGTGCTAGAGAAGGAGCTAGGAGTCTCTACAACTCCACACCTCAGGGAACAGGAAGAGAAAAAACCACTGGGCCTGCCTTGAGCATTTGGAACTCCAACGCTCAGGGCCAGTGACATACTTCCTGCAACAAGGCCACACCTCATAATCCTGCTYAAGCAGCACCAGCCCCTGATGACCATGCATTCCTATGGGGGCCCTTCCTGAGACCACAGGTGCCATCCCTGAGACTAGGGGATRTGAACATCAATCTTGTTTACTTATATTCTCATTTACTGATCAATTAGTCACTGATCACTTATTATGAGCAAGGCTTTCTGCTATTCTCCAGAAACTAATTATCTACTAGATAGGCTAAAAATAGAAATGAATAATGGAGCACCACAGGAGTCAAGATTATAATCCATGCCCAGGATAGACCAAAAGCAAACAAACCCATAAGTTGTCCACTTGTTCAGTGGAAAACTTAGTAATTTGGTTGTATGACATGCAAAACAGGAATCTTCTGTTTCCCAACTACATATGTGTGCACATCAGCACTATCCATCTTTATTAAAATCTTTTGAGGATTGGGGGAACACATATACAAAGAGAGGGGAGCAAGATTTACAAGTGATGTGTTTATAAAAAGATAGAGAGGATATGTTCTATGGGGGTGTAGTCAGGTATGGGGGAAGGGGTGTCTCTGTGGGCCCATGCTAAGGCATCCCTTCCTCCTGAGGAACCAGCCACAAGACAGTATAGTATAGAATAGAGNAAATCACTTTGATTTCTAGCCAGAGTTTCACATTCTAGGCCAATCCAATTAGAATAAAAAAAATGCCTTATTGATTTAAACTGTTTTAAGAATTAGAAAATAATTAATGCACACATAAAGAAAGATAGAATGAGTAGCCTTCATCTGGAAACCYGTGTCAGGACTAGATGGATATTTGTGGGGGTGGGTGATGGGTGATTCAGGTTGTCAACTTGAGTACATCTGGAATCAACTAAAACCCAGGCACCTGGGACACCTATTACATATTTTCTTTTTTGRATCCTTCTARGTGGGAAGACTCAGCCTAAATCTGGAGGAGGCAATTTAGTAACACGTGTAGTAACTAAAGACCCCTCTGGTAGTTTGCAGACCAATGAAAGYCAATGGTCAAAAACATTTGAAGGGGTTCTTGTGGGGAACAACGGATTTTGTGACTCTGTATATAAAACTTTTGACAATTTATGTAAAAATAAGGAAAATGACAAACAAGCTGGTTGTTTCTAGAAGCTCCAGATAAAAGGAAAAGTATGAAGGAGTAACCTAGACCCAAAAGGACATGCATGGTATGTGCTCACTGATAAGTGGATATTAGCAAAAAGCTACAGAATACCCATGATACAACTTACAGACCATATGAAGCTTAACAAGAAAGAAGGCACAAGTGTAGACACTTCAGTCCCACTTAGAAGAGGAACGAAATAGTCACTGGAGGCAGAGGGAGGGAGGGACCTGGGTAGGAGAGGGGAGTGGAGTGGAAAAGGCACAGTATCACGTATTGGGGGTGGGGTGAGAGAGCATTGAAGCCCAGAGGGCCAGGAGAATAAATGGGAATATGCAGCATGGGGKGKGGAGGGCACAGGGGAAACTTCTAGAAAGTTCCAGAGACCTGGGATGTGAGAGGCTTCCAGGACTCAATGAAGATGACCTTAGTGGAAATGGTCAACATTGGGGGGATAGAATCTGAAGAGACCACCTCCAGTAGATAGACAGGGCCTCCAGTTGAGGCATGGGGCTACCCACCCATCCTCAAAATGTTTGACCCAGAATTGTTCCTGTCTAAAGGAAATACAGAGACAAAAATGGATCAGACGCTGAAGCAAAGGCCATCCAGAGATTTCCCAACTTGGGATCCATCCCATGTGCAGGCACCAAACCCTGACACTATTACTGATGCTATATTGTACTTGCAGACAAGAGCCTAGCATGGCTTTCCTCTGAGCTATGCTCTACCAGCAGCTCACTGAGACATATGCAGACACCTACAGCCAACAATTGGACTGAGTATGGGGTCCCCAATGGAGGAGTTAGGGGGAGGAYTGAAGGAGCTGAAGGGGATTGCAACCCCATAGGAAGAACGACAGTATCAGCTAACGTGACCCCTCAGAGATCCCAGAGACTAAACCACTAACCAAAGAGCATATATGGGCTGGTCTGTGGTCCCTGCTACAGATGTAGCAGAGGACTGCCTTGTCTGGCCTCAGAGGGAGAGGATGCATCCAATCCTGTAGAAACTTGATGCCCCAGGAAAGGAGGATGCTGGTAGGGGTGAGGGGCATAGGTAGGAKGGTGGGGGAGCACCTTCTCAGAAGTAAAGGGGGGATGAGGTGAAGAACTCTGGGAAGGGCGACCAGGAAGGAGGGGCAACATTTGGAATGTAAATAAATAAAATAACTTAATAAAAATAAAAGAAAACATCACAGAGGAAAAAGTAGCACCAAGTAGCTCCGTCATTGCACCAAGTCTAACGGTTTCTAAGAGAATCTTAGAATGCGAATCTTCTCTCCAGCATCCATAGAGCTCAGGTTGTAGAAAACCAAACTCATGCTTACAAGACTGGCTGACCTATAGCAAACAGTTTAAGCCACAGAGAGTGTTGGTGGTTAAAGCCAACACTCAGTAAGAAGTGCGTTCTGTAACTTAAGAAGCAGATGTGTGAAAGGACACTGAAGCTACGATTAGGACTTTCCATATTCTGGAGGTTTTTCTTACTTGAGGAATTAGTCTCCATGCTTATCAGAGGATTCACCCCCACTCCCACCCCCTGCAATAGTGCCCTTTCTGCCTTTGCCTGAGAGAATTGATCTTTCATTGTCTGTCAAACCAGAAGTGACTTTCTCTGAAGGAGATGCCAGATAGAGCAATATTTATGTCCTCCAGTGCATAGCCAGACTTAAGGCTGAGCAGGTTCCGAGAAGGGAGATAGAAAGCGTAGTTCTCAAGGAGGTGTGCTATGCCACTTACGACCTTAATAAATTTGCTAATTCATTCAATTCAAGCAGAAAGTTGGGGAATCTGTGGTGATAGATTTTTCTGAGATAATGGTAGAAAAAACATAAAATTGGAT
>BDUI01049649.1:5294-19704 GCA_002335545.1 Apodemus speciosus | reverse complement strand
GGCCTTTGCTGACCATATACTTTTGGGTATCTACACATCCATAAGAGTGTAGTTGACCCAACAGAGAAAAACCACTTAGTGAAAATTCTTCCTCCTTGTCTCAGTGACTATCACTTCACACTAGTCCCTCAGGTAGGGGTGGAACTACCTGCTCCCTTAGTCTCGGCCTGCTGGGATTTTGTCCGGTTTGAGCCTGCACTGGCCTGGTTCATAGTGTCTCAACTTCTATACCTTTTATGTGCACCTTCCCTATACTATCCCAAACCACATTTGTTTTTGTTTTTGCTTTTTGATTTTATTAGATATTTTCTTTATTTACATTCAAATGTTATCCCCTTTCCTTGTTTCCCCCTCAAAAAACCCACTATCCCATCCCCTCCCCCTGCTCACTAACCTATTCACTCCCACTTTCCTGACCTGGYATTCTTATATACTGGGGCAACTAGCCTTCATAGAACAAAGGGACTCTCCTCTCATTGATGTCCAGCAAGGCCATCCTCTGCTACATTGGTCCCTCCATGTCTACTCTTTGATTGATGGTTTAGTCCCTGGGAGCTCTGAGGATACTAGTTGGTTGATATTGTTCTTCCTATGTGGCTACAAACCCCTTCAGCTCATTAGGTCCTTTCTCTATCTCCTCCATTGGGGTCCCTGTGCCCAGTCCAATGGTTGGCTGAGAGCATCCATCTCTGTATTTGTCRGGCACTGGCAGAGTCTCTCAGGAGACAGCTATATCAGGTTCCTTTCAAAAGCACTTGTTGACATCCACAATAGTGTCTGGGTTTGGTAACTGTATATGGGATGGATCCTCTGGTGCTGCAGTCTCTAGATGACCTTTCCTTCAGTCTCTGTTCCACACTTTGTCTCTGTATCTTCTCCCATGGGTATTTTGTTACCTCTTTTAAGAAGGACCGAAGTGTCCACACTTTGGTCTTTTTTCTTGAGCTTCATGTGATCTGTGAGTTATATCTTGGGCATTCCTAGATTCTGGGCTAATAGCCATTATCAGTGAGTACATAGCATGTGTGTTCTTTTGTGATTGGGTTACCGTACTCAGGATGATATTTTTTAGTTCCATCCATTTGCCTAAGAATTTCATGAAGTCATTCTTTTCAATAGCCGAATAGTAATCCATTATTTAAATGTACCAGATTTTCTGTATCCATTCCTCTGTTGAGGGGCATCTGGGTTCTTTACAGCTTCTGGCTATTATAAATAAGGATGCTATGAACATAGTGGAACATGTGTTCTTATTACATGTTTGAGCATCTTCTGAAATATGCCCAGGAGTAGTATAGCTTGGTCCTCATGTAGTACTATGTCCAATTTTCTGAGCAACTGCCAGAGTGGTTGTACCAGCTTGCAAGCCCACCAGCAATGGAGGAGTATTCCTTTTTCTTCATATCCTCTCCCGCATCTGCTGTCATCTGTGTTTTTGATCCTGGCCACTCTGACTGGTGTGAGGTGGAATCTTTGGATTTTTTTTTAATTTTGGTTGTCTTCCACTCCCTACTTATGGGTTTTATAACATTCCTGTCCATTTTCTCACAATGATCACTGTAACCTGATATCGGGGTGATAGAGGTGAGGGCTGAGCATTCTGCTCTTGATCTGTGTGTTAGCTCCATCTATAGTCAAAAGCAGATTTGCAGAGAGTTGAAAGGAACTAATCTGTGGGTATTAGGTCAGGTCTTTAATAACTGGATTAATAATGTGTCTATTTAGCAAAGTAGTGGTATGTTCTCACCTTGAACACAAAGTGTATCTAGACACAGGTTCTGRAGACAACCTATGCAGAGGCAGACCCTATGAGTCAGAGTTTCTTTTCTCTGGATCTAGGTTTGAGTGATACATATGGGAAGCTGTCTAATTACATTTAATCTCCCCCAAATATTTTTTAGCACATATATTCACCATATAATCCTTACTTTTCTTGTAATAGATATGTGCTTGTAAGATGTCTCATTCAGTTGATTAGTAAAATAATCCTAAAGGAAGCATAAGATCTAAGTAAGAGATATTTGTATCTAATAAATTGTGGATACTCATATCAAATAAATGCCAGTTATTCTTGAAGATTTCCCATTATTACAGTGTTAACATATTTGTTTTGGATAATTGAGGCATTGAACTTGATTTTTAAAAAATCACTTTTTCCACCATAGCATATGATCCCACTTGCCCACAAAACATGATTTTAAATATTTTACCATTTTACAGATTGTCTACAATTTGCAAATTTCAAGGAATGCTTGCAAAAAATATTGTCTAATAAGCCAATAAATGTTTTTAAAAATATCTACTGATGATTCTTGAAGATTTCACATGGGTTGCAACAGCATTTCCTGAACTGTACAATGAATATTTTAGGATGCATACAATGAAGAGGTTATTCAGTAATAGTTATTACAAGACATTATATTCTGATCATGTGTATTTATCCCCATTTTAATGGAGACAGGTGATTCAACCAATCAGACAGCTAAAGTCAAATAGCTGCTGTTGTGAGTGTGTGTGTGTGTGTGTGTGTGTGTGTGTGTGTGTGTNGTGTGTGTGTGTGTGTGTGTGTGTGTGTGTGTGTGTGTGTGTGTACACACACACATAACTTGAAAAAAGTCTACTATCCAAACCAACATATTTTACCTTCATAGTCATTTTAATGAATTTGGGGTTGTTTTAGGTGCAGTGTGAATTACATGTTAGGCATAAAAGAAAGAAAAATTAGGAGCATGTTCACAATTGTCTATAGTTGTTTCTGACGCATGATATATTTATAAACATATTTCACAATATGTGAAATGTAGAGTATAAAAAGAATATACTTTGATATGATCAAAATAATGAAAAAATAGTCTACAGATTTAATATTATTTATATTAGCCTATTCATGTAAAATGAATTATCTTTAATATAAATGTAAACAGTGAATTAATGTGGCAGCTGCATTTCTTAACCAGCTAATTCCCCAGTAACCATAGAGAGAAACTAAGATTTGTTAAAATTGCTTATAACCAAATACTGAGTGATTATTTCTCAATTTTTTTTCCAATTTCCAAGCTAGCCAGGCTTCCACCCAGACAATATCTTACTTGAAGTTTTCGTCCTTTCTTGATCCCACTCTCTCCTGATGTTTCCGATACCTCCCTCTTGTCACCTTCACTTCCTCTCTCTTTCTTCACACCTCCTAGAATCAGAATTCCTTCCTATTCTCTCTCTCTAAAGTTCTATATTGACTGGTTGGCTTTTATTGGCAAGGCAGAGAATGAGTGAGAAACAACATTTGTACAAACATGAGACAAAAAGCTTCTAAGAATAAACATAACAGTACCATGTCCAGATTGAAAGGAGATATGAGAGGAGAGAAATCATCATTTGACTAACCCAAGGGTAAACTTTTACACAACACACAAACATGTGCCTAAATATCCTCCTTTTTTGCATTCTCTATTGATTTCTCAGTTTTATTACCCAACTGACTAGAAAATGATAGATAAATAAAAACCTACAAATAAAGACATAAAATTTGAATGAAAACCCTTACCCACTAGAGCCATTAGGAAACATACTCAATAATTTTGTTTCTTATTACTACAATTATTGGGTTTAATACTCGGTGTAGAAACTCATTTGTATTGCCACTATTGTGTCCCAGCTCTTAAATTCTATGGGGTTATTTTTAATTTCTAAAGTTATATAAATTATTAAGCAATATTTTTGTATTAAAAATATAAACTAATTAACACTTATAGGCTCCATTTTAATATATCATTAGTGTTTGCAAATGTTAAAACAAGACTTCAAAATTGTATGTTCGATATTTATTGTGTCATTCTATCAATGAGAAAAGTACATCTACATTTGTCATATAAGGTAATTTCAAAATACCCATAGACCCACAATTATGGCCAATAATCTTGGTTTCCCTTCCAGTACTCGACAGATGACTCTGTTGCTGAAGACRCCAAAAATTTAGTCATAGAACATAATGGTAACTGAACTATTTTGATTGAAGATACAGTGTATTTACTAGCCAAAACTGCCAAAAAATAATATATCAAAACTCCACAGAATCACACTATTTTAAAAACATACCAAGCATGTTCTCTGAAATTCACTTCAATGAGTAAATCAATTTTGACTGATCAATCTGTGGTTCTTTTTTTTCCATTTAGAATTGCTACATTAGCAGCCCATTTCAAAAGCCAATTCCATAACACTACTATACATAATGTTTTTATTCCTTTTCCATTGACTGGACAGTTAAGGTTCTGTCTACAATGTGCAGTTTCCTCTTTGGGGCTTCCAAGGCCATTGCAGCTGACTTCAAAATAATCTTGAGCTGTTGACTTAATACGGTCTCGCCCTGAAATATTAGAGTTGAGATTCCTTAATAGTTGGGGTTACAGGAGTAATAGAATCTTTGCTTTTCATTAGGGAACATATTGTCTTAGGACCTCCAAGAAATCAAATCCTAGCACTGAAGCTCCTGCCAGACCTCTTCTGGATCACTGTTTCCTGTTCACCAAGTCAGGCTACATGGCCACAATGGAGATGCTCAGAGAGACACAGCTATATACAGAGGTGYCTTGAGAAGTGAGTAAGGTACAAACATTTCATGCACTTAAATAGTTTCAACTTCTTCCAGAATATGGTTGAAATGAAACTTTTTGTATAGGCTTCTATAGGAAGTTCAGCAGTTTGAGGACATAGCTTCAACTGCAGGAGCATACAACAGTAAAATCCAAAGCCAGCACTACTGTGTACCTTCCATAGCTGTGTGCAAATTGATAATTGTTTTCTTTAAAACTTGTTTGCATCTCCATTTTGGTCCCAGTGTAAACATTTATAAGCTATGGAGTGCCTGGGTGATTTGAAGCTCAAACTGGTACAGAAGGCTAGGATATCAGTGCCAACAGGCTAAGAAATATTAGCCAGGTTCCCAGACACACAGAGAACTAAACTATGACTTCTGAAAATCTGCAAGGCATTTGGATGTTGGCTTAGAGTAAAAGGGAGCATCTGTACAGATGGTATTTAGACATTTAATAACATCACAAATAATTACTTGGTATTATAGGGAAATGTTTATGAGAGTCCAACATCACTATTCAATAAAGTAATTTTTAGTGTCTTAGGCCAAGGACMAAATACACAATCACTCATTAATGTTTGATGGCTGGATTTATCAAATATTTAATTATGCAAGTTCTTTATTTATCATTGATATAATGAAGATATTTTAATACCAATTTACTGGGATAATTATAAAAATGCATGATGAATATTTTACTACATTTTAAAACTGAAAAAAAAATGCCACATACCTTCTGCTTTATTGCAATTCGATTAGAGTATTCTAAAAAGGAATCAGACATTATCAGAACAATATTAATGAGAGTGTTTCCATGGAAGTCAGACATCAGGAGGTTAAAGGCATCATGACATTCACATACTTCCTTTCCTTAAAAATGCACAGACCATTTTACTTAGAATATAGATAATTTTTCATCAGTAGTGTAAAATTCCAATACTCAAAATAGAAAGCAACTATTTAATCTATTTACTATCATATACCAGTGTTGAATGCTTCTGAGGCTGGAAATCAGAGCAAGTTTAGTTTATAATTTGAAAAGTAATTCCCAAATTCAGATCACACAGTCTTATTTTACACTTTATGCTGATAACCATTTTTTTTGGTGAATTCTGAAAGCTCTTTGAAAGAAATTGTGTGTGTGTTGGGGGTTGGGGGGAGATAAGGGGAAGAGAATGGGAGAGAGACACAGAGACAAGGACTGAGAAAGCTTATATGAAACAATAATGGAGTAGATGAACTAAAATAGATTCTTCTAAGAAGTATGAGATTAATTTTATATCTTATTTTAGATATTTCAAAATAATATGTGTGCTAAGTACATATTAAAAAGTCTTCTCATAGTACTATAAWAGTCAACTCAATAAATCCTTGTGGTACATGAATGAAGCAACATGTTTCTAATGTGTTTATATTATAGTGAGGAAATCAATCTCACATCCACATTTGGCCTAAATTCATAATCATTGCAGGTTGAAATAATCAGATAATCTTTGTACTATTTATAAAAACAGAATTTAGCTTGAAATGAGTTATTTACTTGTAAGATTATATTGTAACATTTGGCCCATTGTTCTGTTTTGCTTGCAAAATTGAAATGTCTCAGAAATAGAATATTAAGTATCAGGTTTCTGTTYTTTTCATTTTGTATCTGGTCATTAAAAAGTGCTTGGAATTTAAATATTTTTATTTTTAAATAGATGTTTTATATAAAATCCCTTCTCCTAACTGTTTACTACAATTGGTTTGTGTGTATGAATCTTTATTTCTCTTCAGAGATTCTTTCTTTTGCTTTACACAAACAATAAAGAAGTATTTAATAATTTACTCAGATAATATTTCTCAATTATTACTAATCTACCAGTGCAAACCCAATTTCAATATCCATGAAAATAATTAGAATACTACTTTATCTCTTGTCACCCACATGGCAGGCAGGCCAGGGTTTGAGTTGCAAAGGTTTATTTTTGGAAACTCCTGTGTAGTGAGAAGAATAGCATGGTAAGGATTGGGTAGCCAGCCACTGCAGTGTTGGGGTAAAAATTGTGAAAGAAAAGTGTACATAAATACAAGTAAGCTTGTATTTTGGTGAAGCTCTAGAGTCATTTCGCTGTGTYCTAGAAGTGGTCCCTGGACATGAATGAATTAGAACAGAACAAATATGAGATGTTCTGCATAAGGACATTACCATATTCAGTCCCCCTCCAGAGAGGATGCCATGGAGGCTCAGCCATGCTCATATGGCTGAGCTGGTTCAAGTTGTTGTCTCAAGACTCTTCTAAAAGGAGATTTTAGTAGTATCATCTAAGCTTGACATAGATAATTGTACACTGTTACTTCTGTTTGCTTCTGTTGTTTCATCTATATAAGACACCTTTGTAATACATATTGTTAATGAAATGTCAGTAAACAAGATACAGACTTAGTCCATTTGTTCTAAAACACATGAGATGTTATAGAGATATTAATCATATTATTCTTAGTACCTTACAATAATATATCACCATATTTAACAAAGGAGAAAAATAAATTTGTTTCTCAGGAAACTCTGCCCTGTTTTAATGTGGTAAAGGCAAACACTTCACAGCATTTCTGTTGGAAAAAATATTGAAAGACTCTTTTAACTTAAGTCCAAGGGAAGGAAGAACGTGCTATTCTGTGCTTTCTATAAATGCACCATGCTTTCTATACATAAAGAGTTAAAAATTAACATAAATTTTTATTGGYTTGCCTTAATAACTTTAAATCATTATAAAATATTTAATCAATCTTTAATTTGTAAGATAAAAAGGTACATAAACTATATCAATATAAATCATAATTTCTGTTATAATAAACATTATCAACCATTCACAAACTGATGAAGCATAGGGCTTCATGGGATAAGTTCTAAATGATTACAGATAAGGAAAATTTAGAAAAGCTATATATCTAGCCAGCCAGTCTAGTGTGTCTCAAGAGACAAACACTGCTCAAGTCTATGGACCTGAGTTAGATCACTAGATCTGATATTAACATCCATAAGTGGTGCTACACAACAGTAGCCACAGATTTCCTGCTGTACAATAGGAGAAAGAGGTAAAGAAAACTACCTAGAAGCTCTATGCTGGGTGCCAGCATAGTATTAATTGCAGCAAAGAAATGAGTTACCCTCCTTCAACAAGGTGGAAGATGAGAACTCATTCTTGGAAGTTGTCTTCTGACTGCCACACTTGTTGGATGTATGCTATGGTGTATATACAGGCATTCATCCTGCAAGTGCATACAAGCACACCACACACACACACACACACACACACACACACACACACACACACACACACGGGAAAACCTTTCTTATTACTATACAATATCAACTTCAAGGATTGGCTGTAGACAAGATGTACAATGTAATGATTTGATTCACAAGGGTAATGATTCTTGTGATCTATGTAGCTAACACATTTATCACCATCACTCWCATAGCTAGGATCTGACAGTAGTCTTCTAGAAACAGTGCCCCAGGAGGATATATGCTTGCCTGAGTCCCTAAGCAGGCTTGATAGCATGCTTCCACAAAGTCTGTTCTTTATAAAGACAGGCATGATTTTTCATCTGGCTATAGTATACAGATTTATCTTTTAAGCAATCTACATTTCATAAAACTTGAGAAAATTATATATAGTATTAAAAACTGAAGAATGTAATTCTTCCATTTTATAGTACAATTTTATATATCAGTAAAAGAAATTTCTCCAAGTCCCACAAGCTTTTGATACCATATTCTTTATTTAATACCTCATAATGTTTACCTAAAGATTATATATTTAACTTGAAAACATTTTTCTCATAGAATACACTTGGTGCTTGATAAGATAAATAAGGTATAGTGTAGGCAATGAAGAAAAATAGAGTAATGAAAATGTAACTACTATCTACTATAGCATAATACTAAAAACATTATTTTATGTTATATAAATGAATTTTATTTCATAGCATAATAATAAGCAGTTAAAATTAACCAGGCTTCAATACTGTATGTACTTCTTATACTAAATTAAGTCCCTTGCATCACACTCTGGTCACATTTAAAGAATACACTTATCTGATTATCCCTAAAGCTCCAGGAAATGAATCCACAGAAATGGAAAATGTTCCTTACTGCCAATTAAGAAAGAGATTTCCATGTTTTCTCTCAGCATGGTTCTTCCATATTTCTGATCACAGTTTCTAAGAATATAATTTTAAAACTAAATGTCTTAACACAACACAAAATTAAAAAAAATCTATCGATAAATACTGATTTAATAGTAATATTATGATGCTAACTTTAAAGGCAACTATAGTCACTGTCGTCATTTTATCTACTCAAGCACCATATTCCTGTTTGATTAAGTCTCTAACTTTTATGCTCATGTCTTCCAGAAATCATCTGATTATCCTAGATCCTAAATCTATTCTAGAACCTCAAGTACTCAAGCCTTAGTACTCTCCTATGTAGCACTGTGTGACAGTCTGCACATTCTTTATAGTGAACAGTCAAAACCAAAGCCCGGTTTGAGCACGGCTGCATATATGTGGTACATACAGTATATATGGTACATAGCTCTATTTCACTAACATTGAATATTGATAGGCATTATGAAACATGCATACATCTGATTTCTCCTAAGTCGTGGCCCCAAATTACATGTTCGAAAAAGGTATTGAGTACCCTACTTTTACCAAGGGTTCCCGAGGAACATTCCACAATGCAGACCTTATTTTAGGCCTGGGACTAAACAGATCACCAAACTATGTTCAAAGAAAACACTTGCCATTTTTCAAATAATGAGGGTTAGGCTTTCAAGGAACTAAACTGTAATCAATCTGAACTCTTTTATGGAGCAACATGATTTATATAAAAATTATAGTTCTGTTGGACTTGAGTGGAATCGTTCTATAAACCATTATTTTTACTGTTTTTCTTTATCTGGATTTTATAAAGCCAAAGTAATGATACTCTTGTGAACTGAGTTAGTTAACTAAACAACTTGGATATTGAGTCATATTTTTCTTGCCCACAAGGTTTCGTTTTAGACTTAACAACAACTTTAAGGTACCAGCTCTGATAGCAGCCTTAGACAGACTGATAGGAATTAAGTTTTTATCACCACAGCTTTCAGTACTTAACCCAGAGCCCTGGAGAGAAGGTTACAGCTGACATGGGAAGGTAGCCAGTGCTTGTGCAAGATATATAGTGGCAAGAAACAACTTTTGAGGGAGAAGTTTTAAGTAAGCCTTTATAACTGACACTAAAACTCATGATTCAGACTGCCATATTCTAGGGCGACTAAAATACTATGGTCTAGAGTCTGATTGATAGCACACTTCAGGCAGAATAAAATGTGAATATACAGGTATTTTACTCCATTATTTTGGCAGAAGAAATTACTTTATGTGTGGAAGGAGATAATAGACAGGTGCACAAAATGGTTTATAAAATGTACTATGTTAGACTAATATCAGACTGATATCTGAAACCCAGCTCTGGTGCGACTTCAGGTAGTGTGATTTCATCATCTTAAACACAAATTAGTTGTCTGGGTATGAAGTACACAAAATAAAGGGTGAAAGCATTCTTCCTTCATTGTTAACTCTTTCTTTCAATAAATAGGTAGGAACATTTATAATGGATGGGGAATTCGCTTTCCATAGACTTATATGCTGAATAAACAACAGTTTGCTTAATTTTTATTATGATGTCTTTAGACTACCAGAGCCAGAAGAAAACATTTCAGAAAGGGCATATCATATTTTTATTTATGGTAATAAAAATATTTTTCATAAAGTTGGTGCTTCAATCTATGAATGTACATACATACATATTTGCATGCCTATATGACTGTGTGTGTTTGTGTGTGTGTGTGTATCTCAAGGGTTTCTTAAAACACTGCATATAAAAGTATTAAAAGTAAATAGGATACCTGATACATAGTCATTGAGTACTAAAGAGTATGTGCCATATACTTACTGTAAGAGTCCAAGAAGTGATGGAGACAATGAGGTTAAAATCAGAATTGTGCATTAAGAAATGGATATTTACATCACAAAATGCTTTCTGTTATGTAGGAGCACAGTGGTTGAAGATAATAGTAGAAAAATAAGTATGACAAAAGGTATTTCCTCATCAAGTCACTAAATTAACCATATACAACTTCAGTTAGTGCTGTGTAAATCTGTAACAGAGGAGATTTAAACAGAGGTATGAAGTAATTGATCCTAGGTCACAGTTATGGCAAAGTAAAAATTTCTTTTTCTAAATAATATGAAAAGCCATTTACTTGCAAATCTACAACATCAAATGTGCAGACTACACACATTACAGACAAGACACAATGTGTAGTCTTAAAGTCCTACGATCAGAACCAATATCCATACTGATGTAGACACTATGTAAACAAGGCAGCAAAGGCAACAGCCACAGATCCCTCCCCATCCTCACTAAAACAGGTGCTTGAAGAGAGGAATACAGGCAGGGTTCTACAACATGTTTTGTGGACAGTCAATTTGGCTGTTCATGTTTGGAGGAAGTGATTGTTTTCATTGCTATGCCCTAGTCTATCATCATTCCAACTGTAATAAAACAGTAAAACAAAATACTACCAAGAATAGAGAGGTGCAGTCAGTCACCCCATTTTCCTCTTTTCCAATATAGAATCTCTCACATTCCATCTCTTTTCTTGATGACATAAAGCTGCTTCCAGTTAGAAAGGAGGTGACATATGATGATGAAGATTTAAAGTACATTCCATAGTAAAATAATAAGATGTTACTTTCCATATAATAATTGTAGGCTTATATTTTTTTAAAACTTTCTTTTAATAAGGGTTCTCAAACTCTTCAAACCCCCCCCCCCTTGTAGCCCATTGTCGGAAGGAAGGAGAGAAAAGATAGAAAATAGGACAACAGGGTGTGGACCTGCTGAGAAATAATTCTTTGGGACAATTCCAATGTCCAGTTGTCAGGATACAAGCATTCCAGTTCAGTAGYGTCAGAATAGTAAACACGAATCAGCAGTGGTGGCACRATCTAGCAGAAACTGCCAGGCCTCTGCTGAATCAGCAGGAGTCAGAGTCAGTGGGAGTGACCAGGACAGCCAGGAGAAGTTATCTGCTGTGCCTCTCTCAAAAATGTCAAGATCACCAAAGATGAAGGCACTAAACCAAGAGTTGCAAAGCTAGCTATGCAAGCAGGGTGTCACTGTGCATTGAATCCTATTTATACTCTCTCCAAACATCATGTGTGCTCCCAAGTGTCTTGCCTCAGCAAAACACTACGTGAGTCTATATCACCTGATTTACCCAGACATTTTCACTTCAAATGATGACGATGATGATGATGAGGAGGAGGACGATGGTGATGATGATGAGGATGTATTTCATGTGATATATAGAAATAATTAATGATGCAACAAATAGAATATTTGTGAACTTTGAGGATTTTTACAATTAAYAAAAACAAGTCTGGTTGGCTTAGCCAAGCCACTGGCCAAAGCACTGAGACAACACAGAGAGCAAGTGAGACAGTAGGTATTAGAGTGATSAGCAAGAAAGAAGGGAGCTCATAGCTGGTGGAGAGGCAGAAGAGGAGAAGATAAGCTGTTTGTGATCTCTGAAGAGAGGTAGAGCTGAGGATGTGAAGGCAGTTGCTATTCTTGCTCCTTAGAAAGTGCTGATCTATACTGTCCATTAATAGAGYCAGTAGTAAACACAARTACCAGTGAGCCTATACCTTCTTCCTATAGAAAACTGACTAATGTGCAAATTGCTGTGACTCCCAGAGCTGCAGCCAAGCCCATGAAGAAGAGCAGTAGTAGCAGAGTGGAGACTCACATTTGAATCAACACGAACTTTTGTGTTTATTTCTCATGACTGACCTATTTGTTGATCTCTTTARTTGGTTGYGGTGGCAAGTTCAACCACAAGACAACATCTCTGCATTGAATATCRGTTTTTCTATGCTGAGTTATCTTTGGCCAGGAATTTATTTCCTTTGGAGTTTTGGGGTTGGATAAACATTTAACCATCCTACCTTTCAAAATATGTCATTGCTGACTGGGCACATGCTGGTGCTATTATTATGAACACATATGAGACRAAGAGATAGGATAGAAAGACAAATAGAWTGGTTGACATTCTATGATGAGAGGGCAGGTGGAACTGGAGTYTGGAGAGTGGTGAGGACCAGCATGTTGTGAGYAGCCTTCACTGCTACCATGTGCTGCTGCCCCTGTTCTGGGCTGCATGTGGGGTCCATGTAGMCATCTGAATGCTGAGCAGCACTGGCCTTGTCCCTAACCTGARCATCACAGAGGAGCTGGCCTCGAGAGGGCAAAATGACCCTGCCCCTTGCAAACTGCAACACTCAGCACTCAGGAGAATCTTCCCTATCCCCTATCTGTACCTCTCCAGGGACAGCACAGCAAAACTGCCCTGGTGGGTGAGGTCAGGTGAAATGGCCCCAGGGTACAGGTTCTACAGAGCCAATCTTGCCCCTTCCCAGCTGCCACAGACAGGAATCCTGGCTCTGCCCCTTACCTGTGCAAAGCGGCTGATCCTGGTGGCATATGTGCAAGAGAGCTGTCAAGCAGACGAACTCAGCTACCACCCATGCCCAGTCACAGTATTTTGAGTTAGCCCAGCCCTATATCTAYCYCWTCCATGAACTGCTAAAGCTCTTAAAGTCAATTCTGAAGAACTAAAACTGCAAATTACTCTGACACAGGGCAACAGCAGATTAGTCCTGCTGAGGATCCAGTATTGACATCACAGGAGAAGCTAGAGTTATTGAAACAGACCAACGAATCATTACAATGAACATTTGCTAGTGAAGCTCTTTGGCCAGAATAGTATACTGTGTGATGCACTGCAGCTTTTSAGAGAGACAAGACAATGTTTTGTTTTGTTTTACTTAGAGAGTTTCTTTGCAAAAACAGAGGTCATATATGCARTGACAGAGATGAGTGGGATTGGGATRCAATTGAAAAGGTTGAAAATTTTTTGAAAAGCACCAAATGAGAAACTTAAGTGTAAACACAGGAAGTCTTAGAAGGCATACATTTGTATGTTTGTCYTCCATTACAATCTAAAAGAACTAGTATTGTGTGTATATGTATACRCCCACACAATATGGTATAAARCTACATATTACAGTATAACATTACTATATACCATGTTATATTCCACAGAAGCTTTAAAATCTATGGAAAACTATACTCAAAGTCAAGTGGAATCTATGAAAATATTTTTCAATTTTAATTTTTCTTCAATCTTTTTAGTTGTCTAATTACCCATTTAGTTTTAATTTCTTTGGATATAACAATACATTAGACACAGATATATTCATATTTTGTCCTTCCTATTTGCTGGTTACATTATCWTCTCATTCTATCATGTTTCTTCTTCATTTGTAGTCTCACATTGCCCCTAGTACATAATTCAGACTGTCTTCTTCATTAGGTTACATCTTATAAGACTGCATATCTCCAGACGCCAGGGAAGTAAGAGGCTGCCAAGTACCAATGGGAATGCCTTTAGCAGAAATACCCAAAAAATGGGGAGATGGAATCTCAGAGACGACCTCCAGTATTTAGGCACAGTYCCAAGTCGAGAGATAGGACCACCCGCCMATCTCAAAAGTATTAACTCAAGAATGTTACTGTCCACAATAAGGATACATGCTCCACAATGTTCATAGCAGCCTTATTTATAATAGCCAGAAACTGGAGGGAACCCAGGTGTCCCTCAACAGAGGAATGGACACAGAAAATGTGGTATATATACACGATGGAGTACTATT
>BDUI01049645.1:6977-18850 GCA_002335545.1 Apodemus speciosus | reverse complement strand
ACCAGGAATAGGGAAATGAAACTTAAATAAAGAATATATGCAATCAAAAAAAGAAAAAGAAGGAAAAAATTTTGGAGAAGCTAACATGAGGTGCTGAGAAGTTATATTCTTTTGATTTAGGATGAAATATTCTATAGATACCTGTTAAATCCATTTTGTTCATAACTTCTGTACATTTCACTGTGTCTGTTTAGTTTCTGTCCATTGTTGAGAGTGGGGTGTTGAAGTCCCCCATAATTATGTGAGGTGCAATGTGAGATTTGAGCTTTAGTAAAATTTCTTGCCGGGTGGTGGTGGYGCACGCCTGTAATCCCAGCACTCTGGGAGGCAGAGGCAGGCAGATTTCTGAGTTCAAGGCCAGCCTGGTCTACAGTGAGTTCCAGGACAGCCTGGGCTATACAGAGAAACCCTGTCTCAAAAAAAAAAAAATCAACAAAAAATCTTTTACAAATGTGGGTTCCCTTGCTTTTGGAGCATAGATGTTCAGAACTTAGAGTTCTTCTTGGTAGACTTTTCCTTGGATGAGTATGATTTGTCCTTCTTTATCTTTTTTTCATGACTTTTGGTTGGAAGTCAGTTTTATCCGATATTAGAGTGGTTACTCCAGCTTGTTTCCTGGGACCATTTGCTTGAGAGATTGTTTTCCAGCTTTTTACCTTGAGGTAGTGTTTGTCTTTGACACTGAGGTGGGTTTTTCCTGTATGCAGCAAAATACTGGGTCCTGTTTATGTATCCAGTTTCTTAGTCTATGTCTTTTTATTGGGGAACTGAGTCCATTGATGTTAAGAGATATTCAGGAACAGTGATTGTTGCTTCTCTTATTTCTGGTGTTATTTTTATGTTTGTGTGGTTATCTTATTTCGGGTTTGTTGAAAGAAGATTAGTTTCTTGCTTTTTCTAGGGTGTAGTTTCCCTCTTTGTGTTGGCATTTTTCCCATCTATTATCCTTTGTAGGGCTGGATTTGTGGAAAGATAATGTCTAAATTTGGTTTTGTCATGTAATGTCTTGGTTTCTCCATCTATGGTAATTGAGATTATTGGGTATAGTAGTCTGGGCTGGCATTTGTGTTCTCTTAGGGTCTGTATGAGAGCTGCCCAGGATCTTCTAGCTTTCATAGTCTCTGGTGAGAACTCTGTTGTAATTCTGATAGGTCTACCTTTATATGTTACTTGACCTTTTTCCTTTACTTCTTTTAATATTCTTTCTTTGTTTAGTACATTTAGTATTTTGATTATTATGTGACGGGAGGTATTTCTGTTCTGGTCCAGTCTTTTTAGAGCTCTGTAGGCTTCTTGTATGTTCATGGGCATTTCTTTCTTTAGGTTAGGGAAGTTTTCTTCTAAAAATTTGTTGAAGATATTTACTGGCCATGTAAGGTGTAAATGGAATTTACACCTTAAGGTGTATAAGGAAAGAATCTTCACTTTCTTCTATACCTATTATCCTTAGGTTTGGTTTTCTCATTTTGTCCTGGATTTCCTGGATGTTTTGGGTTATGAGCTTTTTGCATTTTGCATTTTCTGTGACTGTTGTGTCAATGTTTTCTATGTTATCTTTGGCCCCTGAGATTCTCTCTTCTATCTCTTGTATTCTGTTGGTGATGCTTTCTTCTATGACTCCTGATCTCTTTTCTAGGTTTTCTATCTTCAGTGCTGTCTCCCTTTGTCATTTCTTTATTGTTTCTATTTCCATCGTGGATAGTTTTATTCACCTATTTGCTTGTGTTTTCCTGTAATTCCCTAATGGATTTTTGTGTTTCCTCTTTAAGGTCTTCTACCTGATTACCTGTGTTCTCCTGTATTTCTTTAAGGGAGTTATTTATGTCCTTCTTAAAGTCCTCTATGATCATCATGAGATGTGATTTGAAATCAGAGTCTTGCTTTTCTGGTGTGTTTGGGTATCTAGGGCTTGCTGTGGTGGGAGTACTGTGTTCTGATGATGCCAAGTATCCTTGGTTTCTTTTGCTTATGTTCTTGCCCTTGCCTTTAGCCATCTGGCTATCTCTGGTGTTAGCTGGTCTTGCTGTCTATGACTGTGGCTTGTCTGTCCTACAAGCCTGTGTCCTGAGACCAGTTGTCTCCAAGAGGAATTTGGGTATAGAGAGCTGTGGAACAGTGTCAGCTCTAGGGTGTAGAGAAAATCCAGAAGGATCCTATCCCCAGCTGATCCTTGATTCCTCTGTTCTGATGGCTCTGAAAAGGTTCTTCTTGGGCCACGAATTTGAAGAGAAGTGATGGTCTTACTTGTGCTCACASTTGTGTTGGCACTCCTGGGAGCCCAGCTCCCTCCTGGTGGTATTTGGGTATGTAGCTCTGTGGCCCTGGATTAGCTCTAGACACAGACAGAAAATTGAAGACTCCTGTTCTGGGCAGCTCCTTGTTTCCTGTGTCCTGAGGGTTCTAGGGGAGTTCCTCTGAGCAGAGGTAGTAGTCCTACCTGCACTCACAGGCCTGTCTTTCTTCCTAGGAGTCTAGCTTGCTCCTAGTGCCACCTGGGTATGGAGCCTTGTAGCAGAGGATCAGCTCCAAGTGCAGACAGAAACTAGAAGGCTCCTGTCACAGGCAATGCCTGGGTTCCTGTGTCATGAGGATTTGGGGTAGGCTCCTCTGAGCAGCTATCATATCTATGAATTACAAGAATTACCAGCATACATGATAACCCTAAGTGTGCAATAGTGGCATGTATATGTTGGTGGTGGCCAACAGCTCTCTTCCTGGTCTCAACAAGAGGGACATCATGACTCGTATAGGAAACCTAGCTAAGTACTTTGAGTTTCTGAGTTCATGGAGCTTGGGTGAGAATTTATAACTACCACTTCATCAAACCAACAGAGCTCCTAACTGCATTCTAAATATTTATCCTTATATCCGCAGTTAAATGAAACTTCCACATCTCATCAATGAAATTTCTCTTTTTCGGTAGACAGCCATTACAGACAGCACAACCAATCAAACATCAGAGAATAAGTGATCATGTGGTACCCAGCTGCAAGTGATACATTGATAGTACAACTCTTATACCTAAGGCTCAGTTCACATTGTGGAAGAGTGGGAAGAAAGACTGTAACAGCCAGAACAGGAAGTCAAGATATATCCAGGGTGTCTACTAGAAATATCAGGGGTGAGATACCTATATGCCTCTCAAAACAAGACTTGAACAAACAACCAACAGACATGATAACATGAGAAGGGGAACCCTCACAGGCCCCAACACTAGACAAAGAACTACAGGTAAGTAATAATTGCTAAGAGGAGGAGAAATAGTCTTAGCCAGGAAAGAGTAGTATGATAGATTTGTCAATATCAAGTGGTCAGCATTGAAATAATATACATACTGGTAACATTATTTACATTATATTATATATTGTTACATTGTATACATACATGGACTGAACAGATAATGTGCCTATATATACATATTTTACAACAAAACAATTAATAAAATAAAACTGTGAGTTTGAGAGAAAGTGGAAGATCATATATGGAAGGGGATGGACAGAAGAAAGGGAAGGGGAAATCATGTAATCATTTTAATTAATAATTATTAACAAAATGGAAACACTAAGTCATTACAAGAAGGTTTTTAAAACTCAATGATAGAATGACAAAATGAAATGTAGATTACAGAGATGCAGAAATACCCGGACCATGCCCTTAATGATTCGGGTACTAAGTCTGGCTGATAGCCTTCTTTTCATTTATTTTTTGACAGCCTTCAAATCTATTATTATTTGGTATGGGAGAGGGAAACAATACTGAGTACATAGCATGCTAATGCAGGGTTCCTCTTTGTTGTGGCTGTTCATATGGTTTCTGTGTAGATCCAACCAATCCATTACCATTTGAGACCTTATTTTCAGTCAATTAACACTACATGTTTTTCAAACAGCTTACCCTTCTGACCCACATATAAAATGAACAAACAACACCAAATAGAAAATTCCTCACCTGCTTTTGTCATCAAAATCGTTCCATCTTCTAGCATAAAAACAATATCTGAAGTATAAAAGCTATGAGAAGACTTTCTTGCATAGTGTAAGAATAAGCTACACAGTATTTCAAAAGTATTGCCACCATCCATTGAAACCCATATCTAAAGGAATAAAAAGATAACACCTCACTAAGAACTGCCTCTAACGCACAAAATTACCTATTAGACTGATCTCCCTACAAAAGAAAATAGATGTAGTACTATTTTCCTGATTCTCCATGTCCATCATGAACCCAGGGACACATCAACTACTTTCCCACTCACTCATTTGATTTGCCTTTCCAGTATTTGTTTTGTCAAAGGTAATTAGTCCAAATAAGTGGTTGAGAGTGGTATCTTATTACATTCTCTTTCTCTCAGTGTGTGTGTGTGTGTGTGTGTGTGCATGTGTGTTGCATTTACACATGCACACACACACACACACACACACACACACACACGTGTGTAGGAAGACTACAGGATAAAATTGGGTGATTTCCTATAGTGCTTTCTGCCTTATTGAGATAGAGTCTTTTATTGAACAAGAATTTTATTTATTTATTTATTTATTTATTTATTTATTTATTTATTTATTTGCCATACTGGCTGGCCAGTGACCTTTTGGGATCTACCTATCTCTGCTTCCTAATGTTGAGGTTTATAGATCTGCAGTCACTCTCAGTCTTTTACACTGGTTTTGTGGATTTGATCTCAGGTCCTCATGTTTTTAGAGCAAGTGATTTTACCAGCTAAGCCACCTTCCCAACCCCACATACTACATTTCTGATTTGTATTTCCTGGAACTTAGGGATAATAGCATCTCTTCACATATTTATTTGTTTCTATTTTCATTTAAATGATGTACCTTTGTTTCATTTCTCTCATTTTCCTTTTCAAAAGGTTTTCCTTTTGAAAGTACTTTGTATGAATTCTTTTATTATCATTATGTTTAATTCTGCCCTCCCTTGTAGTCCTTAAACATTGTGGGCTCTATATTGCATTTTGTCTCTCCAAGCTGGGATAAGTGGTACAGTTCTATAATACTAGCACTTGGGAAGCTGAGGCATGAAGGGGGCAGTTCTGATTCTAAGGCCCTGTTCCCCAATTGGTTCTTGATTTGTCAGTAAAGAAGTCCAGGGGCCAATTGCTGGATGGAAGGTATAGGTGGAACTTCAAGGTCCCAGGAAGATAGGCAGACCTATGGAAGGAGAGACAAGTTTCTGTCATGCTTCGGAAGGAAAAGAACACAGCTACCATGTGAAGTCTTGTAGGGGCAGTGGCCTGTGGCCACTACTAGGCAGGTGGCCAGGGATGTTGGGCAGGGGCTAAGTGGAACTAGTCACTGAAGTTTAGGGCAAATGGAGAGATGGTGATAATATATTGGTAAGGGCATGCTTTTCCAGATGGGAGATATGAGTGTCCAGAAATTGTTCCAAGAAGGCAAGTTGTAAAGGGAAAAACTGTGTGCATGTCTTTTGTCCAAGGATAAAAGGGAAGCCAGATGGGGGCTGGTAGCACAGCTGTTCCTGGAGCAAAGGCAGTAGCCTTAACTACATGCAAAAGTGGCAGGCAGGTTCAAGACTAGATTGGCTACATAGTGAGGTCCACGACAGGCTGGACCAGAGTGTAAGACTCTGTCTCAAAGAAAAGCAAAATACACTCATGAAAAGCTTGAATTACAGGGTCTTCTGGTATTCCTGACTTATATGTGTTCAGGCCATCAAATCCAAGTATAGTAAGCTCTTCCAAAATCACTTTTCAATCCATAATACCAAGAATTCCAGAACAGAAGATAATGAAATAGTCACATTGGCAAAAGGAAACTATGAGATGAAGACTGARAGTTCAACTACAGTTTGTGTAATACAGAGAAAATAGCATGCAATTTATATTGAGAGGAAAGCAGGCCAAGGAATATAAGATGCTTGCCTATAGAATGTATGGAGTAATCTAGAAACAGCAGGATGATTGCATAAAAAATTCCCATGACCAGAGAAGAGGTTGTAAACTCTTAGTATAAAAACCAAAATAAGGGAGTTTCAAGAAGCCCTACTACCAGGATGTCAGATGTGTATACGCTCAATCCTGCATACAGTAGAGTGTAAGCCAAGAAACTGTGAGCATGGCTAAAATAGTTTTTGTTCACATATACACTAGATTTACAAGTTGGGAGGCACAGATTCAATAGAAACTACTTGCATATTGTGTCAAGTGAGAAAGACTGAGTGAATAAACAATGAGGCATGGTGCTAAAAATCAACCTAAACAATTTTGGTTGGCCTTGTCAGTTGCCCAAGTTGATTTTAGTTGAGACAGAATCTCACACTGGAGCTAAAATTGGCCTTGGACTCACAGCAACTCACCTACCTCGGCCTTCAGACTGCTGGAATTGCAGTTTGGATGAGCCATCATTTTTTACTTCCCTGATTGTTTTCAATAGGTTTAGACTGGTACCCAATGTCTTTCTACATCTGTGACTCCTCCAGAGAGTTGTTACTCATAAGCAATAGATGTTCTAAGAGAGTCATCAAGTAATCAGAAACTCTAGGATTCAACTGCCAATCTCTGAAACCTTTAACCACTTTCTATCCAAATAGAAATCTTACTTTGAAGTTAATGACTAAGTTCAAGTTGTTAAAGTAAAGCTGTAACCTGTGTTGAGATCTTAGAATCTTACAGAGAAACTCTTTTCCTCTCTTGACTGGATTGTAGCCATTAAAATTTTCATTTCCCAGGAAGAAATCTCACTGTGAAAGTGAGCTGAGTGGCTTTCCCTGGAAGATAGCTCAGCACCTCTTAGTACTGAACGCCCTCAGGCTTCATAATTTGTGACTGTACTTTTTTCTTTTTCTTTTTTCTTTCTTTTTTTGTTTTGTTTTGTTTTGTTTTGTTTTGTTTTTCAAGACAGGGTTTCTCTGTATAGCTCTGGCTGTCCTGAAACTCACTCTGTAGTACATGCTGGCCTTGAACTCAGAAATCCACCTGCCTCTGCCTCCCAAGTGCTGGGATTAAAGGCATGTGCCACCATTGCCCGGTGACTGTACTTTTTACTTGGATGATAACCATCAGTATTTGGCAAAGCTTCACAAAGCTTTCTGGTTACTGATAATAGAACTGTCTGACTAGGAACCCAAGGATGAAGAACAGTACCAGAAAGAGCTCAGATAACAACAGAGCCAGAAGAAGATGCTTTGACAAATACAGGCAAAAAGAATGCAATACCAAATTACAGAAACACCAGAAAAAGCATACTTTTAGTGGCTTAATAGCAAAATTTAAGTCTTCCAATGTTGTAAAGAAATGAATTGTTCCCAGTAATATTCAGAACTTTGGTGCCCCATGTCTCATTTTTATCAGCCAGTGAACAAATTGAAAGTTTACAACCAACTCCAGACTGCTAAGCTCAACACACAGCAAACCATTGACAAGCATTTATTACCTCCCCTTCTGCTTCTACCCCCTACATTACCAGAGTACTCCAGTTCTTCACTATACAATCACACAGTCTACCAAAGTTGGACTACTACTCTTATTCCAAAACAAGAAATTTTATGTCTGCTTACCTCATTGCCATAAACATACAGAAAGTGGCTTCGGGGATGGAACACCATTCCAACTGGAAGTGTGAATGTGGAAGGAAATTGGAAACTAGGAAATTTTGGTCGAGGACTTGGTTTCCCATCCTTGAGCATAGATACAGTGACAAAGGTCTCTTGGGTTTCCTAGATAAAGCAAAGGAAGTCTTAAGATTTGTCCTTTGATTCTTTGTCCACATTATAATTTCTAGACTTTTCCATTATTTCAGTTTTAACTGAGACAAGGGCATACCCGCTTATCACAGCAAAGACTTCAAAAAAATTAGAAATCACTGATAACTCTACTCCACTACCCCAGCTATCAGTTTATAAATGCTGAGATGTAGTATAAGAACCTAAGGAATCTATTCCAAACTAAACACAGCAAATTGTACTAAAGGACATCACCATGCATTTCATCTCACAGTAGACCTATTCTTAGAAAAAAGACAGCAAATAATATCTACCCTAAATCATTTTTCCATGGAAGTCTTATAAGTCTGATATTGATACATATACAGGCCTACACTATCTTCTCTGTCATTCTGAAACCTATTTATCTACTAAAAAGAGATTTTTTTTCAGGAAAATGTCAGTTTAATCTAAAATATGTTCAGTTCAGCATAGGCAGGCATGGTGGCAAATGACTCTAATTTCAGCACTCAGGGTCAGAGGCAAGCATATCCTGTAAGCTTGAGGATACATAGTATTACATGGTGAGACTCTGCCTTAAAATTTTTCATCTGAAAAAGCAGCTTATTTTAATGTTACATTGGGGTTTACAGGGGTGATATATATGTCCCACTTAGGACTTAGTGCGGAACAGTCACTTGGCGAAACCTTGAGTTTTCTAATGGTTCTGAGAATAATTGTAATTAATAGTCATGGTTAAGGACTTATGCAACAAAAAAATATACATCTGTGGCAATGGGTTCCCCTTTTTTGTCCATTTAAACTAACCCTTTCAAGGAACTTTAGATTTATGTGGAAAATGTTCAGCTTATATTTCCCTGGAGAATCAGAAAACAATTAGCATTGTGACTTTCATTTTTACACACTTGAATGACAAATACAAAGAAATGTTCAGGAGAAAACTATTCCACAAATGATTTTATCAATTTCAATGCCAGAGATCATGACTGGAAATGATGTCTGCTAAGATTAGTTTGTAGTGCTTGGTGACAAACAAAACCCCTCTGAGATATAAGACTCACTTTCATATGCAAGAGATAAATTCCACTTTCAGTTTCTTGGTCAATAAGAAATGTTATCACATGTGGAATGAATCTTTCATTTTTATAAGTAGAATATAAGCAAGGTAACCATTGATGAAATGGTTCTTTACTGAAAAAACAGGAACTCGACTATAAAATAGAAAGAGAGAAAATTGTTTCTGAAACATAAATTCCAACTATTTACTGTAGAAAAACAAGCTAATGAATCATTGTGTTCTTCTGACAAGACATATATAAATCCATAAGCCCCCTCCTTTTTCTTATGCACGTATGCATGCATGGGCACAGACACATACACAGAATGGTTCTTACTATGTAACCAAGGCTGTTCTAGATCTATGTAGCACAGGTTTGTGTGCCTCCACCTACTGATTGCTAGAATTACATGTGKGTAATTTAAATTCCTTAAAATCTATTCCTTTCTACTGGGTAGATTTTGTTTTTAGAAAACACCAAGAAGAAACTCTACTCTTATATGGAGTATTTGACTAGAGACACTAGATACATTTAGCTTTAACAAAAGTAGGTATCTGCTATTAAGTATACAAGGAGACACTACTGGAACTGGTTAAGTATTTCTGTGTGTTCAAATACCAAATTGCAGATCAGGAATAGTTCTTGAAATCACACTTAACAAAATTTCCTACCTTTGAAAGTTTTCTATGTCATACCTCACTGAGGGTCCTGTTTCTGTTGAAAGTGATAGTGACATAATCAACTGTAAAGTACAAAGGTGCAGAAATTATGAACAACATCTATACTTTTTTACTTGGCAAGTATTAGTATTAATAAAGCTGCCTACATAAGATAAAATGGCACTGTGTGCCATCTATTAATGTATCTTTGGACACAGCTCTCTTGCAATTGGGCAGCAGTGCCACTCTCATTCATTTTTAGAAAAGGTCTCTCAGTATGTGGCCCAGGGTAGCCTCATGTCTGCAGTGTTCCTGTTTCTGCCTCTGAGTGTTAAAAGAATAACAGGTACATGCCACTAGTAAGCCTGGCTTTCTCATTTTTAGACCATTAATTCATACATAATCATTATCTTCACATGTTATTCAATTTTGTATTTAATGCATTTTATTTGACCTATATATGTAATCTATAGTGATAAAAGTCTATCTTAAAAGTTACCTTCAAAACTTTCTCTGTTTGCAAAACATTTTTCATTATACCACAGTTTTCCTTTGATATAGTCAACCTACATAAATATATAAATGAAAACGTCAAGTGGGACATATAGAGAGTTATATGCTAAATAGAAAGAAACTTACTTTAAGATTCCAAAGTTTTGATCATTTGTGAATGTGAGGCCAATTAAGAAAAAAAATCCATACTCGTATAAGAGGTTGAAGACTAAAGTCAAGAAACTGCAATTCACATGGTCAACAGTCACTAAGAAAGAAATACATAGGCATGATGGTGTTCTTGGCTATGAAGTATCTTCTTAAAGCACCCAAAGCTGCTTAGGTCTTCACTACAGTTAGAATAGTACATGTGCTTATTTTGTTGTTGTTCTACATCTGCTGCAACAAGGCAGAAGGAGCCTGCACAGAAGACTGTTAATGACAAGTAGCAGTAATATAAAGGCACTAAGAACTGATCATAAAAAGAAATGGTAGACAAGTAAAATTATTTTGTTGAATATTAACAATAATAAGATGAGAAAGTTTCTTAGGGGAAGGTTTCAGCTTTCCAGTAGGAGTTGAGACAAGGAAATCCTCTTTTATTTTTTATGTGTGGGCCAGTGAGAAAATTGGCATAACTTGTTAGTGGAAATTATATAAATGGTGAGGTTTTGCTCTTAACCCTGCTAGCTCCCAAATAATAGATGCAGTAGTATTTTATTTATTTAACAGCTTTATGGCACAATTGAGCAGTGCTGATTTCTTTTTTAATCCCATAAACTACTCTGGCTATCTCCCAGCCAAAATTTCCAAGATACATGCACATTATCGTTTTCTCTGTTCCTCCTGATTTCTTATGATTTCTCCTGGACCCTCCACTCATGGCTGAATCTCCACTTCCTCTTACCCACTCCCCTAGCTAGGAGGAAGTTCAGCCCTATTCTCTCCCCTGTTCCATCATTGACTGTTAGTTTTTCTTGACAAATCAGAAAATAAATGGGGAACAATGTTGAAGCAGGAGATACTTAGAATAAGCATTATAGAGCTGCAGTCTCCATCTTGCCGCCAGGTCACCAGTAGAGAACCAACAGACAGGCCCAGGTACACAGACTTACTCCGAGACTAACATCGCTCGGGTGGAAACTTGCCAGGCTTTTGCCTGTAGCCAGGGCCTGGGCAGCATGGCGGGCCATCTGTATGCCAACCCAGTCATGAACCAACACAGTTAGGGGGTCATATGCCCTGCAGAGTGATCAGCACTTGGATAAGGTCCCTGCAGCATCCACCATCTGTGCACCCTGAAGGAGCAGGCAGGCAGCACCAGGTTCACAAAGACAACTCTTTTGAGTGTAGCATTGCTTGGGGCAGGAAGCATTAGGGCTCCGAGGGCATCCAAGAGGAAGGTAGGACACYAGCAATCTGAGCCAGGGGAAACCCTGACATCCAGAGGTGCGGAATTACGCTTACAGGCTCACAGGATTTTCAAACAACAGCCAGTGACACGGCCAACTAACGCCAGAGATAACCAGATGGCAAAAGGCAAACGTAGGAACATTACTAACAGAAATCAAGGCAACATGGCAGCATCAGAACCCAATTCTCCAGCAATAGGAAGTCCTGGATACCCCCAACATACCAGAAAAACAAGATTAGGATTTAAAATCTCACTGGTCAGGATGCTGTTAGAGGAACACAAGAAGGATATAAATAAATCTCTTAAAGAAATACAGGAGAAAATGGATCAAAAGTTAGAAGACCTTACAAGGGAAACACAAAAATCAATTAAAGAAATTCAGGAGAATACAGGTCAAAAGATAGAAGCCAATGGGGAGGAAAGGCAAAAATCATTTAAAAGAATACAGGAGAACTTGAGTCAACAGGCAGAAGTCATGAAAGAGGAAACACAAAAATTTCTCAAAGATCTACATGAAAACACAAACAAGCAAGTGAAGGATATGAGCAAAAC
>BDUI01049642.1:5839-19195 GCA_002335545.1 Apodemus speciosus | reverse complement strand
ACAATGGAATACTACTCAGCAATTAAAAATAATGAATTCATGAAATTTTTAGATAATGATTGGAACTGAAAAATATCATACCAAGTGAGGTAACCCAATCACAAAAGAATACACATTGAATGCAATCACTGATAAGTGGATACTAATTAGCCCAGTATCTTGCATCTATGACTCTGGATCTCTTTCTTAGGTTTTCTATTTCCAGGGTTGTCTCCCTTTGTGATTTTATTATTGTTTCTAGCTCCATTTTTAGATCCTGGATGGTTTGTTCAATTCCTTTGCCTGTTTGTATTTTCCTGTAATTCTTTTATGGATTTTTGTGTTTCCTCTTTAAGGGCTTCTAGCTGTTTACCTGTGTTCTCCTATATTTCTTTAGGGGAGTTATTTACGTCCTTCTTAAAGTCCTCTATAATCATCGTGAGCAGTGATTTTAGATCTGAATCTTGCTTTTCTGGTATGATGGTATATCCAGGAGTTGCTATGGTGGAAGAAATGGGTTCTGATGATACCAACTAACTTTGGTTTCTGTGTCTTATGTTTTGCCTCCTTCTATCTGGTTATCTCTAGTGCTACCTGCCCTCCCTATATCTGCCCTTCCTGTGATCCTGGTTGTATCAGAACTCCTCAGAGTCAAGCTGTCTCTGTGATCCTGTGATTCTGGGATCCTGAGATGTTGAGTTCTGTAGCTATCTGCAGCTACCGTGGACTGGTCCCTGCAAGAGAAAACTGTGGGATGGATGGGGAAAGCAGTGCAAAAGAATTGGGTCAAGGAGACATTGCATTTCAAGACCCGAATTTTAATAAATGTAACCCAATATATAGTCTGGAAGATTCCCTCCCCCCAGGCATGAGGTGGAGTCTTGAGATCCTGCTGGCTCCGGATCTCAGCAGGTGGTTGGCTACGGAATGCTTCCAAGGCTTCCAGGTGAGGCTGGGTTGTTCTATATAGAACAAATCCAGGAATCACAGGCTGAGCAGAGCAAAGGCTGAACCGCCTAGCTCGAATGCTGAAGTGGGGGAAGGGACACTGAGATCCTGTGTATGACCAAGCTCCTGGGTTCCTGAGATCCTGGGATGCTGGACGTGTAAAAGCACCTGGGAGTGGAGCTTCCTCTGGGCGTTGTGGGACTGGCCGTGGAGTTTGCACCCAAGGTCTGCTCAGGACACCAGCCCAGACAGACTGGAAGGACCTGGTGCCACTGGTCTTGCAGAGCTCCTGTGTGCCTAGGTCCTACTGGTACCAATTATTCACAGTGTTGGGGCAGATGTTGTATCCTCCTCACCTCTGATTCTATGATCCTGGGCATGTTAGAGCTCCTGGGAGTGTAGTTTCCTCTGATGGAACTGGCCAAACCATGTCTTCTTATATAATAGATCTTTCCTATCCTTTCCTCTTCTGACTCATGTGTTTTTAACCTCTGAAAGTCAACCTCAGTTTGCTGCTGTGTGCTCACCACCATGAAGATATGAGCTGACTACTGCTTCTGAATTGCTTGTTCTGGTGACCTCTAATGAATTTACTGTTACTTCCTATTTTCTGCAGAAGAGATGTGGGTTACTCACATTCTTGACCACCTCACCTTTCTTACTCCCTGTATCTGATATTGGAGTGGTTTGGGACAGTTTCATAGTATAAGAAACAGGATTGCCACTTAGGAAGTGACAGGTCACTTAGGAAATCAGGAACAAGGGTGGCTATGCAGTGATTGCAATGGAGTAGCTTCAGGTCTCCTTGTCTGGTTGATGCATTTTCCTCAAGTAGTCATATCTGTATGAGTCCCCATTCTTGAAGGCCCTCAGTCATTTCCTCAGAGGCATGTCTACAGGGATTCATCTGTCACTACCTGCATCTCTCATCTTGAAGTGATTGTTTGTGTTCCTCCATGTCTTGATACTTGCTGCCTTCTATGACTCCACAGGCTCAGATAGTCAATTCTTATCTTGCTGGGAAATAGTGGCATACAGGCAGGCACAGTACTGGAGAAGGAGTTGAAAAGTTCTACATCTGTATCTTTAGGCTACAGGAAAAGAGACACTGGTCCTGGCTTGAACATTTGAAACCTCAAAGCCCACCCCCAATTACATACTTCTTCTGACAAGGCTATTCCTATTCCAACAAGGCCACACCTCCCAATAGTTCCACTCCCTATGAGTCTTTGGGGGCCATTTTCATTAAATCCACCACAGTGATCCTGAAAGTCTTTTAGATCTTATCTCCCATGACTACTCATAGCTACTCTAAACCCTGGAGAAACTTTGTAAATAAATAAAAACATGAGTAGATATAGGACAAATTTTAGTAATGCAAAGATGTGATAACAAAGCATTCTGGGGATACTGAGGGTGATAATGGTCCAGAAAAGATAGCAGTCATGGGGAAAGTACTCTGAGATCAGCACACAACACTAAACAGATAATTGGAAAAGTGGTATAACAGAAATTACTAAGATGTCCCCATATGACTGGGGAATACTTGCCAAACATGTGAGGCCCTAGATTTGATCTCTAACACATGTAGAAAACATTTTCTAGTTCTCTACCAAACCCTACAAGGCACTATAACTTTTAAAGTTGCCCAAGTGAGAAACTTAGAATTGGTATCAATTCTTGCCTGTACTTCATCCTGTACATGGTTTTCATTTATGCCCACCAAACTTTAGAACTTTTTGGCATAGTCAACTTTTTAAATGATTTTTTTCTATAAAGCAAAATTAGTGTTTATTAAGGAAAKGCAGGGGAGCCTATGTAAGGCTTCAAACTCACTATGGAGCTGACAAAGTGTCCTCTCAAGTTCTAGAATTAAAGGCATATATCACCACACATAGATCATGCTGATGCTGGGGATTGAGCCCTGGGCTTTGTGCCTGGTAGGCACGTATTCTATCAATTGATCTACATCTCAAAACAATAACAAAAATATTTTCATTTTATTTATTTGTGTAATGTGTGTGTAGGAGTGTTTTGGTTTGTGTGCCAATGCACACAAGGGTAGGTGAAAAGATAACCTGCGGGAGTCAATTTTCTCTGTCCAGTACATGGTTCCTAGAGTTCAAACTCAGGTCATTGGAGAGAGGCTAGTGCCTTTACCTGATGAGCCATCTTGCCAGACATACTTTAAAAATGCTAATATAACCATAGATTTTTAACAAATTAAGAACATTCTGTGGTTTTCTATGCTATGAAAACAGAAACTTCTCTTCCTTGATATGCCCTGTTGATTTATATCACTATACTTGGTTATGGTTTTTTTTCCTTCTAGGGTCCTTTCTCCATGTTTTGAACTCATTCCATTTCAATTCTTGTTCATTATTTAAGACTAAGCAAAGCTCTTCCCTTTCTCAAATATTTCTTTAATTTTCTTTTTATTGACCTCATCACAACTTGTGTACAAGTTTATATTTTATTCAAATGTTATTGATACTAGCTTCATCTCTTCTTACTAAATTGTGAACATCTTCAAAACAGAGACCACATCTTGTTATGTCTATATTCCCATGTCTTCCCTGGCATATATATCCTTTAATACAGACTACACATCTTTGAAATAAATGTGTAGTAACATACTTAAGAGTAAAAATATACAGCTTCCTTTGAAGGAAAAACAATTAGGAAATGGGATTTCTTTCTTCATTAAAATTACCAAAGTAGGTTTAATCATTTTAATCATTTTTGATATAATATACTAGAATTTCAATATATTCTCTTTTATCCACTGAACAGAAGAATTTGCTTTGCTTTCTTTAGCATTCAAGTATTTCATTGTCTTAAGCATGAAGGAACAGGTGGCAGAACACTGTTAGTGGATGGATTCTATGCAGCACAACAAGTACGGCAAAAATCACCTGAGGACTTTGAACTCCTTAGCAAAGTATCATTGAAGCATGAATATATTGAAAATGTTGGACAATGTCACAATCACATGATTGGGATTGGGCCCATCTTAAATATCTACCCATGGAATAAAGAGTTGTATTTGATCAGGTGAGTACTAAGCAACTATTCTCCTATGTGATATATTTATTATATATTAAGCTCTTGACTAGTGTACCCAGCTATCTCCTCAAATCATCATTTGGCTGTTTTATAGAATATACAGTGTGTCATATTCAAAATCTAGCTCATGGGCTCCACTCACTTTAAGCTCACCTCACTATATATTTGCTATTGTTTTATTGAATTATATATCCACTGAATTGCCCAAACGAAAGACCAAAAGCTACAACTCGTTCATGTCCCTCACACTCAACAACCAATTTAACCAAGTTTACCTATTAATTTTTCTCAAAGTAGCCAGTGCTTCCTATCAGCAATACCACTTTCTGTTTGAGACCACTATCACTTCTACATAGTACCATTGATTTCACCCTTTACCCAACTTTTATCCATTTTGTATGCTGTAGTTAGAGAAATCTTTTAAATTTTAATTATTATGTGTGTGTGTTCATGTGTATGGAAAAAATATAGCCACTGCACATGTGTGAAGGTCACAGGAACACTTTTCAAGAGTGGTTCTTTCAGCATTGGATCAAGAAATCAAAATCAGGCCAGACATGCCTTTAATCCCAGCATTCAGGATGCAGAGGCAGGGGGATCTCAGAGTTCAAGGCCAGCCTGGTCTACAGAGTGAGTTCCAGGACTATCAGGGATGTTACACAGAGAAAGTCTGTCTTCAAAAACAAACAAACAACCTAAAAAATCCTATATCCACTTAATATATTGCTAAAAACCCAGGTTACTCTTATAATGTATACAATTCCACATGGCCAGTTTCCTTCTTACTGTTGCAGCTTCAACTCACACAACTCATGTTTTCTATACAGACTCTTCCTGAGAAAAACTGCATTGCTTTAGGTTTAAGTTGTTTTCCATGTTGAAGCCAATATTTTTTTATTTTATTTTACTTCCACTTAAGCTGACTTCTACAGTGCATTGTTTTGCCACAAAAACTTGATGAGTATCTACAAGGACACAGGCACTGTTTTTTTATTCCAGAGATATAATTGTGAAAACATTATGGCTGTCATAGAATTTTCATTCTAATAAAAAGGACTATTTTCTTTTTAAAAACTAAATATATAGTATATTAAATGATAATAAGTACTAGAGGAAAGTACAAAAGAAAACTGCAAAAGGTAACTTAATGTAGTATAGAAAAGGTCAAATCCTGACTATCAATCAATGATTTATGGCCTTGACCAAGTCACAACCTATTTATCACAAGTTTCTGGGGTTCAATAATAATATCTACCATACATTACTAAAACTAAGTTACCATCTCTGTTCTTTACCCTCATAAGTAGAAGGAATTATGGCAATAGTAATTCACTTCTCTTGGATAAGTTCTTCCAAGAAATACTCCTCTAGTCGTCTCTTGTATACCACCACATAAAATAAGATGTTCAACATTTCACTATGAACACCTTAACACATAGAAAAATAAAAAAGCATTTAATGTGGGAAAACCTCACCCTACAACCTATATCACACCATTAAAATATTGCTATTCTTATTTTATCATGGAACCCTCCATTTTTTTGTCCATCTGTCATGGCTAGTTTTTATGTCAACTTGACACAAGCTAGAAGACATCTGTGAGTAGGTACCTTAGTTAAGAAAATGCTTCCATAAGATTGGCCTGTGGACAAGCCTGGGGGCATTTTCTTACGTAGTGATTGATAGGGGAGGGCCCAGCCAATTGTAGGTAGTTCCATCCCTGGGCTGGTGATCCTGAAAGCAGGCTAAGCAAGCCATGAGGAACAAGCCAGTAACTGGCACTCTTCCATGGCCTCTGCTTCAGCTCCTGCCCCTGCCTTATTTCAGTTCCTGTCTTAACTTTCTTTGGTGATGAGCTATGAYGTAGAAGCTGGAGCTAAATGAACCCTTTCTTTTACAAGATTTTTTTGTCATGTTTCACCACAGCAATAGAAACCCTAACTAAGACACCATTTATCCACTCATCAGTTGATCGTATTTTTGAAGTATTTTAAGGTATCTTGTAGATATACAAACATTTCCCACTAAAATACTTGAATTTCTATATAGAATTGAGTTAGATAAGGTTTTATATTTTTTTGTTTTCAAGTAGAAAGTTCATATAGTGATGTTTTTATTTTTTTATTTTCTATATTCTTTGCTTACATTACAAATGATTTTCCCTTTCCGGGTTTCCCCCTTCCCCTAAGTCCCATAAGTCCTCTTCCCTCTGCCAGTTCCCCAATCAACCCCCTCCCACTCCTCTGTCCTGGCAATCCCCTACAATGCTGCATCAAGCCTTTCCAGGACCCGGGCCCTCTCCTTCCTTCTTCTTGGGAATGATTTGATATGTGGGTTGTGTTTTGGGTATTCTGAGCTTCTGGGCTAATATTCACTTATCAGTGACTGCATTCCATGTGTGTTCTTTTGTGAATGAGTTACCTCACTTAGTATGATATTTTCCAGTTCCAACCATTTGCCTAAAAATTTCATGAATTCATTGTTTTTAATTGCTGAGTAGCATATTTTTTTGTTTTCAAGTAGAAAGTACATATAGTGATGTTTTTAAATGTTAAATATAGTTATTGTGGCTTGAGGATGTTTGATACAGGGTGTGGCACTATTAGGAGGTATGGCCTTGTTGGAATAGGTGTGGTCTTGTAGGAAGTGTGTCACTTCAGGAGTGGACTTTGAGACCCTTTTCCTAGCTACTGGGAAGTCAGTCTTCTCCTGGGTGCCTTTGGATCAAGATGTAAAATTCTTGATGTGTTCTCCCCTACCATACCTGCCTGCATGCTGCCATGCTTCCTGCTTTGATAATGAACTAAACCTCTGAAACTGTAAGCTAGCCCCAATTAAATGTTTTCCTTTATAAGAATTGCCTCCATCATGCTGTCTCTTCACAGCAATAAAACCCAAACTTGGTTTGAGAAATGAATGCATATCTGTGACATGAATCTATATCAATATATAAATATCATTATCTTCAATAGAGGAAGTACTTTTCTATTTTCCAGTCAAACACTGCATATGTACCCCCAATGGTACTGTACTGTGTTTGTCTGTCTGTCTGTCTGTCTGTCTTTCAAAAAAGCCTAAAAGTTGTTTCTAGTTTGGTTTCATAATGATTGAAATTGCCATAAATATTCCCATAAAAGTACTTTTGTGAATATATATTTTAATTTCTATCAAATACCTATGAATGTGTATTAATTACTTTTCTCATTGCTGTGACAAAATTCCTAACAAAAGCAATTCAGGGAAGGAAGGGTTTACTCTGGCTCATAGTTGAAGAGTTGTATACTTGGTAGCAGGTTACGACAGTCAGGAATCACAGATATGAATGCTGGTATTCAGATCACTTTCTCCTTTGTATTCAGGCCAGGGCTCTAGCCCACAGGATAGTGGCACCCACATTCAGAGAGGGGCCTCTTTATTCAGTTATACCTCTCTGGAAATGCCCTCAGAGACTTGACCAGAGGTTTTTGTCTCTTAGGTGATTCTAGATTCTGTCAAGTTGTTAACTAGTGTTAATTATTACAGAATAGAATTGATATATTACAGAATCCAGGAATGTTTAGTTTCAGTAAATAACATGTTTTACCAAACTAGTTATATCAGTTTTATACCTTCATAAAGAATGGATGAAAGTTGCATCTGCTCCAAGTTCTTGCCAGTACTTGGTGCTGTCAGTTGTATTAATTTTAGCTACTGTCATAGATATTTTTTTTAGGCTAGCTTATGAGCCAGGAATTGGGTAATTCTTTCTCCATGATGCTATCAACAACAAGTAAAATATTAGAGATATCCAATTACCTAAAATAGTAAGCTGTGACAAATTTACTCTTCCAAAGTTTCAATGACCTTATGTGTAAAAGGAGGCTAATAACAGTTTTCCTTCTCAAATGGTAAAATAAGCCAATGAAAAAGTATTTATACAGCTACCAAATATATAGAACCAGAAGTCTCTAGAAATGACATTGAATATCAACATCCTATTGAAGACTGATTTCTCACTATCCTTATATGAACGTGGCTGCTAAAAGCTTGAGAGAAAGCACCATTCATTATGCTCTTTCATTTAATTCTCTAATAGTAGTCCTGTGAGGCCTACTAAGCTGGTGTTTGTTTCACATATGAGAAAACAGAACATTGTGTTCTGATTATGCTATATACCAAACTCAACAAATGTCATCTGATATTTTGAAGACAAAAAATGTTTCTCTTTGAAAGGAAGACCATTGGCAATAGCTACTATAATCTGATAATATACATACTTTACAATCCAGAAATTCTATCCTTAAGTTTATACCAAACAAAATGAATACATACATTTACCAAGATATATAATAGAGTGTTCATGGAAGTACTACTTATAAAATAGTTCCTAAGTGAAAACTACTCAAATGTTCAGTAACAGTACAGTGAATAAATTATGGAATGATCATGCAGTTAAGTTCCATATAGTACCAGTAATGAGTAACTACTACTAAATGATGAATTTCATAACTGCAATATTAAATGAAAGATGCCAGACACAAAAAGAAGATGCCAAATGATTCCATTTATATAAAACTTTTTATAAACAATATTTAGTAACAGAAATCAAGATGATCAATTACCCTTGGGTAGGAGAAGCAATGTGACTGGAAAGGGGTCAAGAAAATGTTACAGTATTCTAGCAATAATTGGTCTATCTTATTAGTAGTGACATGAATATCACCTCAACATGAAAATTCATCAAGATTTATTTATGCTTTCCTATATATGTTATACTTTAGCAAAAAGTTAATTTCCCTTATCCAAAATAGAAATACATTATGTTTCCTTTTAGACAAGGTACAACTATGTAGCCTTGGCTGGCCTCAAACTGAAAGAATTCCACCTGCTTCTTTCATTTTAGTGCTATGATTAGAGGTATGCATATTATACCTGGACAGAAAAATATTTTATCTTAGTAAATAATTTTCAGTGGACCCCATAGTCCCATAGTGGATCAAGTCCAAGGCCCCTAGCTACTTCCTCTATTTCATTTCTTGAATCATAATTCTCCTTGATTATTCACACAAGCCACATGGCCTGCTTGGTGGTCTGTAAACATAACAAAATGATTTCTATCCCAATACTTTATATTTGCTATTCTCTCTGGCTAGACTGCACTTCCTACAGTTTGTCATATACTTGATTCCTATTCATACAGGCATCAGCTGCAGTGTCAATTCTCAAAAAAAAATCCTTCAGCATTCAAAAACAATATTTTAGTTACCCCTAAACACATGTCACTGTATTTTCACACAGCATTTGTAACTCGCTGAAATTATCTTATTCGTGTATTTGTTGCATTTATATCTTTGCATCCTCAATAGTATACAAACTTCCAAAAAAGATCAGACCATGTTGCATCGCATATTCATTTTCTAATAAATTCCTTGACAATAGTAGGTGCTCATGTAAGTGCTAGTATTGAATGAATAACAGACCGAATGAAGACCTCTGAGTAAAACTGTCTACTAGGCTATGTCTAGTATTTTCCCACAAAGGAAAATATTTGTGGAATTATCTCATTCTGTATATTTTAAAGATAGCTTTGTTTATACAACTTATATTGTCCTCCTTAGTTTAATGTAATATGTTCAAATCCTCCCCTGATGTTTTCACTGCACTTTGATCAATAAGTACTTATTCTGGGAAACAAACAAACAAAAACCAACCATTTCCTGAGATGGGAGAAATCATCTGGAACTTAACTTTGACTCCCTGTCCTAGAATGACTCCAAAGAAAAAACAAAATATGACCAGCAGATAGTGGAATTTCTTTTCTCTGGTGCTATATTCCTAAGAGTAATTTGATTCATTATCATTTCAAGTTTTGAACAAACAGTAAACACAGCGAAAGCATTATTTAAAGCTGTTCAATAAGCAGCCAGTGCCTTCATCATGTGTCTGAGATCTTTATTTCTCATGGTTCCATATAAGGTACAACAACTATGACAGGGCTGTCATCAACACTGTGCCTTATGATGTTGTCCATCGTTGGTATACAGCACACCGAACCCTAACAACTGAATTGAGAAGGCCTGAGAATGAGCTTTGGGTCAAATTGAAACCTGGAAAGGTAGGTCCCAAACTCTATAAAGATACATCAAGTAAGCTTGCCATACAAAATTGGTTAAGATTGAAACTTATTTAATATGTGTCACCATGTTACAAAGGGAAAAGATTTTTCTTATTGTTCCTGGTCCTGCCAGTCATTCACTGATGATTGGAAGCAGGCACCACTTTATCTCCAGATATCAGACACACTTATTTTAGTGATGAAGGAATTTAAGTTGGATTCTTCCAGCTTAATGATTCCATTTTTAAATCTTGATATTTCCTCTAACTATAGAATGGCTTCAACTATTTAAGGTCCAGCGATAGGCTCAAAGTGGGATCCAGCGCAAGGGGAGGTCCCAAGGCCTGACACTATTACTGAGGCTATGGAGTGCTCACAAAAAGGGACCTAGCATGACACCACTGCAGAAGACCCAACAAGCAACTCAAAGTGTCAGATGCAGATATTTTCCCCCAACCAATGGATAGAAGCAGCTGACTCCTGCTGTTGAATAAGGCAAGGCTGAATGAAGCTGAGGGTGACCCTGTAGGAGGACCAGCAGTCTCAATTAATTTGGACCCTCAGGATCTCTCAAACACTGGACCACCAAACTGGCAGCATACACCAGCTGATATGAGGCCCCTAGCACAAAGACAGTAGAGGACTGCTGGGTTTGTGTTCATCCAGAGATGATGCACCTAACCCTCAAGAGACTGGAGGCCCCAGGGAGTTTAGAGGTCAGGTGGGGTGGGGGTGAGGACATCCACATGGAGACAGGAGGAGGGGAGGAGGTAAGGGAGGTGAAACAGTTGGAGGGTTGACGGGATCGCGGGATGGGGAATAAAATATGGAGTGTATAAAAATAATTTTAAAAATGATAAAAAAGGAAGTATAAACTGAGGATTACAGAAAAAGAAACCAATTTCCTGATTTACTTTGAAAAAAGATAGTTTGCTTAAAGAATTTTAAGTTCCTTGGGTATATACAGAGTTTATAAAAACTATTCTTTTTAATTGATATTTAGGCTGCTACAAGGTCAGATATATCTTATTTTCTTTTTACTCTAGTTATCCTCAGAAGAAATATTTTATCAGATGTAACCCATAGAACAGTCTAAGCTTTACCTTTCAGTGATCTCTTCTGATTTAGATTCCCTAAGATTTGCCCTTGTTCTGATTGTTTACTCTCTTTTTTTCATACATATGCAGGTATTATTTATAGACAACTGGCGAGTACTTCATGGAAGAGAATCATTCACTGGCTACCGTCAACTCTGTGGCTGTTATTTAACTAGAGATGATGTATTGAATACTGCTCGTCTCCTGGGTCTCCATGCATAAAATTGAAAGCACTAGGATTATGAATACACTTGGCACCCTACTACCAGAATTTTATATCAACAGAACAATATTGTGTTAAAATTTGCTTCATAATGTCTATTTCCCATTCTACAAAACAAAAGCTTTTCCTTACTTTTCTAGGAGAAGCCTGTTAAAGAAAGAGGGCTTCTGAGTTGTCTAATATCAGCCATCTAGTAGGGTAGCTTTCTTCCTAAGTTATAACATGAGTCTAATCTTTTCCTAATCTTTTTTATGTAATTGTAATTACTGTACTTAAGAAATATAATCTCCATATTAAAAGGCAACCGATAGTATTACATATTTTTTCTTCACCTAAATCAGAATGCGATGCATTCTAGAAATGACAAAATACTGATATAGTAACATTTGTAAAAGTTTTCACCTTTTATAAATCCATTTGACTAAGAATATATGTTTACTTCTATTTTGAATATATACTATATCTTATAGCACCTTCCAGTTTCAGTGGTTGATGGGATTCTTTTTGATGACTGAATAGTATTCCATTGTGCCACAAGTCAAGATTGATTCCATATCTTAGCTACTATGGATAATATATGAACAAACATGGACATACAGATAATCTGTGATACACAGGTTTAATCTTCCTTGGTTATGTAATATACCGAGAAGGCATATGGATAGTACAGTAGTTATATTTTTTAACATTCTTGAAAGCTGTGTTCTGCTTCCCATAACAAATATACTAATTTACATTCCCATCAACAGTGAAATAAGCCTTCTTTTCAGTGTATATCCTCACTAACTTTTATACTTTTTGGTGTTGACTGGATCAAAATGATATCTCACTGATTTTGCTTCTTCCTGAGGACTAGTGACATTTTGAAACATTTCAGATAACTCTTGGAAACTTTATGTGTTCCTTTGAGAAATGTTGTCTTAAGAGTTTCATTGTTGGGAGAAGACAGCATGACCAAGGCAACTCTTATAAAGGGGAAAAATTTAATTGGAGCTGGCTCACAGTTTCAGAGGTTGATTTCATTATCATGGCAAGAAGCATGGCAGCATCCAGGAAGACATGGCGTAGGAGGAGCTGAGAGTTCTACATCTTGATCTACAGGCAGCAAGGAGGAGACTAGATGAGTGGAAAGTGTTGGGCAAGTGGAATTGGAAGAGACAGAATGGGAGGTGGATTTGACTAAAACATATGTGTTGATGCTTTATATATGTTTGGCCCAGGGAGTGGCACTATTAGGAGGTGTACCCTTGTTGGAATAGGTGTGTCACTGTAGGCATGGGCCTTGAAACTCTAGTCCTAGGCTGCTGGAAGTCAGTATTCTGCTAGCAGCCTTCAGATGAAGATGTAGAACTCTCAGTTCCTCCTGTACCATGCCTGCCTGGATGCTGTCATACTCCCACGTTGATGATAATGGCCTGAACTTCTGAATCTGTAAACCAGGTCCAATTAAGTGTTGTCCTTATAAGAGTTGCCTTGGTCATGGTGTCTGTTCACAGCAGTAAAACACTAAGACAATATTCATTTATGAAGTTTTCAAAATATGTTTATAAAAACTAATAAAAATAAAAAAGCTGGTTAACCGATAAGCTGTTTTGTAAATACTTAATAACTTTTAGCAATATTTTGAAAAACAATAATCTTGAAAACTGGAAATCCCTCACAATTTGAGATTATTGGCCATTTATCTTAACTTCTTAGTAGTGTGTGTGTGTGTGTGTTTACTTTTTTTAACCTTACCCCTTTGTGTGCAAATGTCTGTAGATAGCAACCTATGTACTCCATCATGGAAAAAATGATAATGAACTCTTGTATGCTATGATTGGTCCCAGGGCCATACACATCATTGTGTCATTTGAGAATGTAGGCAGTTTTGCTCCTCCTTACCTTTTTTTCTTTTTTTATTTATTCTTCTCTCAAACAACACATCCTGATCCGGACCCGCTCCTCCA
>BDUI01049634.1:5962-17936 GCA_002335545.1 Apodemus speciosus | reverse complement strand
GGTATGCTTTTCCTTGAAGAAGACTGTTGCTCCTGTTCCCAGAATTCCACAGGATCTATAGTTCTTTGCACAGAAGTGAGACCTCTTCAGCTTTTTCCAATCTACTATGACATGCATGTTGGTGTCATCCCTCCCYTGATCACATTTGGGCAGTCATGTTTTAATGTTCTTCATTTGTATCCTGCRTTTAACYCATGTGACTCAGGTTCTATAATCTCACTTGACTCATCTTCAGATTTACTTATTTTCTTGCTCCTGGAATATTTAGTATGATGATAATGCTATGAAAGGCATTTTTTAACAGTTCCATGAGTAGTTTATTACAAAACTGTAAAGATAGATATRTTACTTTTCATTACATGTAATAAGTAATTTTAAGCTTAAAGTATATAAAGTTTCACAGTTTTAAAGTTAAAAAAATCCTTTTAAAGTTGTAAAGCATTTAAAAAGTCAAATAAGCTGGATATACCTTACACAAGTTTATACCTTAAATATTCACATTTCAAAAGCTGTTTGTAAAGACTAAAAACTGAGTAAAATTATTTACAAGTGGCAATGATTATGATCTCCTTGTCTTTGGAAGCARAAGTTAACAGGCAGGGAATGGAGGGCTACGCAGTGAGGTTCAGTGTTCCACGGCATTCTTGATATGATGGTTTGTTTGCMCTTTAAGTATTCAGTAKTCTGTGTGTTACTGTGATGTAATCATCACTATTTTTATTACATGCTTTACCATATTTTATAAGAGTACATTTTATTCACCTGATGCAATTTGTCATCTTGGAGGATTACTTCTGAATAGGCTCAACTTTTCTAGTTCTTTCTGAATTCCGTCTGGCTGATTCAACTCAGCTGTTCTGGCTCAAACTTCTCTCCAAGTTGACTGATTCCATCTGATTTTATTCTTGGCCTGTGACTGAATTGCTCTGCTTGGCCTCATACTAACTTTGACACTATGTTCTAATCTGGCTCCTTTTCATCATCTGGCTTGTTCTCTCTTCACCTTTGTCTAGTCTGTTCCCTCTGCAGCCCATCTTTGTAAAAGTGTCCCGGTAAAAACTGCCTCTTAAGTCTGCAAAATGAACTGCCACCAACTCAACTCCACTGCCTCTCCTAACTCACTGACTCAATCTCTTTGTCTAGAACTTAGACATCTGCCTGCCTCTGTCACCTCAGTGCTGACATTGAAAGGAGAGTACTACTAAACCAGGTCCTAAGCATTTCTTTATTTGAAATTTGTTCTGTTCTAGGCTGAGCTTGAACTCAGAGATCTGTTTGCCTCTCTATCCTGGCAATAAAAGTGTGTCTGTGTTCCAGCCAGATCACATAGATCTAGAAGGTCTTTGGATATGATCCYTTGCCAGAGCAGTCTTGTTGCCATGCTGAGGGATTAATATTCCTTTACAAAACTTATTACTGTTAATTTACTGAAGGTACCCTCAGAATATGAATATCCCTAACCTTGCTTAAATTGGCCATTTTATCTCTTCACAAAGAATAGTTAATCTTGCTTAACTTTGCRTCTCATAGTTTTTGATGAGGTGGCAGATATGATATACAAATTAYTCTACAGACATGGCTAATGCTGTATTTCATTTCAAAAGGAAACGCATCTTTCTTTTCACRTCTCTGCGGAGTTAAATAAACGTAGATAGTAATCAATCTCTAGGATTTATTACCCCTTTAGCTAACTGTTTYCAAATCCCTTCAGCTCTTAGGAGAAATTACTTTGTTTTCATTTTGAAACCTAAAGGGCCTAGCATCCTTGCTCGGAATTCTTTCCTAATACTGGTTTCTACCTCTTCTGCCCACATCTTTTTTTTTCTCAGCTACACTAAGCATTTATCTTTGTTCAGATGCTGTGGACTCCTCTCAGYGTGATTTGGGCGCCTGTGTGATTCAGAAGCCTGGTTGCTGGGAGATGYCTATCTGTTCCTGGCTGCTGATGGTCTTTGTGGTGCCAGGGAAATGTTAGTGATCTGCACCCTGTCCCCCACCCCAACCCCGCAAAACAAACAAACAAACAAACAAAAAAACAGATGGGAGATGATCTGATGCAACCCACAGGCAGGTCTCTATTCAACTGGACCTAGTTCTGGATGACCCCTTCACCACAGTGCACAGCAGTCATGTAGGACGGTTTTGGTTGTGGGGAGCCGGGGGAAGGCTTTATATTAATATAGTAAGCAGTAAGTGGGCGTGGGGTAAGTGTGCAAGCATCTAATTGGAAAGCTACTATGGCTTTTAACATAATCGTCTGGTGCTGGGAGTCATACCATAAACTTAATTTCTGTTTCCCTCTGCATTGGTGATTGTTAGCCAGGGGATGGGCTTGTAACCTAGAGGGTGCAGGTCTGTTGGGGGAATAACCTGGAGGCACTGTTCTTGTTGGGGTTATAACCTGGAGATGCAGGTCTTGTTGGGGGTTAGCCTAGAGACAGGAAGTAGGCTCCKGTTTTGGTGGAAGGTAACTCAGAAACTAATGCTAAGTACAAGCCTGTTAGTTTACCTAAGTTCAAATTTAGGTCCACTCTCTAAAATGGAGTTGGAAGTTAAAAGATTTGGCCTCTCAGTCTCCACTTACACTGTTGTAGAGCTAGAGTGGCAAATGGGCTCTTCTTKCTGTATTTCCTTTTATCAGCCTCTGCTTCTTTCTTCTCAMTATAAGGCATTCATTCTTAGAAATGATACTGTTTCAAAACTCAGATTTAAGTGGTTTTTAAAATTCAGTTGCTTTCTTGTATATTTGTCTATCCARGTCTGCATCTGCCCTCAGGGTATACAGGCACTGGACTGACTGGAAAGAATGAAGCTTAATCAGGCCATATAGGTTAGACTCAGTCAGAGTGTGTGCTAGAGAAATAGTCTTATCCGGGATGGTTTTTAGGGAAATGGTTCTTCTTTACTGGAGGCAACAAGAGCTCTATAAACTTTGGAGAGTAGGTAGGGGTATTGGGGGTGAGTGTACATCATTGGCTGGTGCCAATATGTGAGCAGTTCTTCCTTTGCATGAAGAGGAATTCCARGTRCTTGCCAGACATTTCTTTCCAGAGACAGGGGAAGTTTAACCTGTAATTTGACCACCAGGCTGTAAGACTACCTCAGKGGTGGAAGAGGTGGGGCTTGTAAGGCTTATATAGGCTGAGACTTGCATGCCCAAAGCAACTAGGAAGGCATTCATACATCTTCCAGTCTCAGAATAAAACTTTCAGCGTTTGGACTCACCTTCACTTCACACTTGTTCCCCTAGTTGCCTTGCTTCCTGTCCCCAYATATATTTTTGTGTCTGTCAGCTCCTTTGCTTATCACAGGCAAATGCTAATACTCCATGTGTGGCCTTGGGAGCCTTTGAAACCAGCCTGCCGTTTGCTTTGCAATCTTAGTTCCTATTGTGTGTTTAAAAGTTATTATTGTACAGGTTTGCTTCCACTTAAGGGACAATTAAGAAATTACCAAAGGTAATTCTTTTTGTTTGCCTACTATGTAAACCAGGTACTAACTGAGTGCCTTAACCTACTATTCAGAGTAGAAGAAAGATTTCATTTAGCCCAGGAGCATATCTGGAAATTGTTTAAATTGCATTTCCAAGTCTTACCATATTTGAAAGAAGTTATATGTTCTTTATCTGCAACTCATCAGTGCATGAAAGATCCAAAGGCATATCCATTCAACTTTTGGATATTTTTATTTTGTCTTACCTTTTATAGCTCTTTCCTTTAAGTTGAAACATAAAATATATAAATTTTATGTTTCAAATAAAATATAAAAAATAAAGTTCAAATGTTGAAGATAATGTAAATTTGAAACATTTTTAGGGCCCCTTTCCAGAGACATAAATAAGAGTAAGGGGAGAAGAGGTTCTGAGAAGCCAGAATGCAGAGGCACTAGTAGCTTATAAGCTGTGCAGATAGGTCAAAGATTGCATTTTTATGAGTCTTTATCCCTCTTAAGGTTGACTTTTAAGGTGGACTTTTTCAAGGTGGACTTTTCTGTGAGAGACCTGCTTTTGAGTCATCACAGTGGTTCTCAACCCATAGGTAGTTGCATATCAGATGTCCTGCATATCATGTATTTACGTTAAGATTCATAACAGTAGCAAAAATACATTTATGAAGTAACAGCTATTTCATTTACAGTTGGTCCTCACCACCACATGAGCTATATTAAAGCATCTCAGAATTAGGAAGGTTGAGAATCACCACATGTAAAATATTTCTCACTCAAACTGTTATTAGTGATCCCAATAATATGTCAATTATTCACCAAGTTGTATTTTGTACAGTCAATATGTTAGAGTGTGGTGGGTCCTTTTCCTAGTATGAGGAGACATGTGTTTCTGGTCTCCCCAGGCAAATTCTGCCACACGATAGCAGAATTTTGACACTCTAGTCTTATATATTCAAGAAATTATAAAATGTCCCTATAATCTAATGATCTCTTGAGTCAAGGATGCTGCCTGTGCACTGTAAATCCAGGCAATACACAGGCCAAAAGYTTAGGAAGTGTTGAGTCTATATCTTGTTTATAAAGGATCCCCTTTTGTCGTGATTATAGACTCCTATCAACAATAGGTTCTTTTTAAAGGATATTTTATTCAATTTGCCTACTTGTTTATTGAGGGATAGTAGTATGTCACCAAGAGCCCCATACTAGGCATAAGCAGAAGAATTTTAAGTGACAGTTTGCATAAGGAATCTTCTCACCTATAGTGAATGTTTATCAGAAATCAGAAATCTAATCTTTAAGAAGAACATTTTATATCTATGAATATCAGGTTTGATTTGGAAGTTGATAACCTATAATGTAATAAAGTAATTATTAACCCTGCTTTGGCTTAATAGAATTYAYTTAAATTCAGTAAAATATGCAATGAATTTGCAACTGAATACAACAGTATGCAGACATTTATTGTTTTATACATACGATACATATTATGCTCMRCAATTGCACTCATAAGCACTAACCTTTAACTTTCTGTGGGTTACTCAACTCATTATCTACAATTCAAGTATTATTTTCTGTATAATCACAGAGCAATCTTCTGGTGTTTAGTTTTGAGAATTAGCCTATATAGGAAAAAAAGTTTTGTTTTTTCCCCACCTCTTACATAAGGCATGCATTGCTGTCATTTTTGCATGAAAATGTAATGGCAGGAAGCCACTCACCACTTAGTCAGGAAAGCCTGTCCCATGCAGGTAAAGCACTTACCTTATTAAAACAGCCCTTTAAGGCATTACTTAATCAAACAAATTGAACAYATGGAGAAACAAATCTCTAGCACTTTAATTTAATTGTTACAGAAAATACTATATTAGCTGCTGATCCTGTGAGAAATTCAGAACGAGAAAAAATATTGCTTCTCCATAAAAGCACTGACAACTTCCTATTGGGTTTGGAGAAACAGTACAAGCAGTCATCAAACAAGCACTAATTTATCGGATCATTAGGTAAAAAGCTATAGCTATTTGAAGAGAGTGGTACTTTTCCATTTCAATTTGAAATAAGACATGGTATAATAAATTAAAAGGAAAAAAATCATATAATTGATATCTAGTTTTGAAAGTTTCTGCATTGTAGAATACCACCGTTCAAATAATATATAAAGTCAATATATTGCTTGGCAAATAAACTAGTGTGGTATGACACTATCGAGTAACATAAATGTTTTCCCTCACCGCAGAGACACAGAGGTTGAAATGTTTTATTGGGTGGCAATATGGATTCCCTTGTTCTTACTTTTGCAAACCTTTTTATTTACTCAAACCATAAATTAAAAACAAGTAAGGCAATAATGTACAAAGTACACCTTTAAATGTCCACCTCTTAAAATTCTTTTATTCTATATCCTGAATTCGGTTTTGAAAAGAGTGAGGCGCCTTATTATTTCAGATGTGACATTTTCAAACAGGTTTTGTTCTATTGTATAATTTTCTTGTTAAACGCAAGCTGTGCTTAGAATAATCATGTCTTTATAACCATTTCTGAGAAAGGCTAATGATACATGGGAGTCACTTGCACAAAACTTCTATTACCGACTTGTGATTTTAAAATGGAACTAAAAAAAAAAAAAGTAAGATTTTTACAATGAAGAGATTTGATAGAACACCAGGTGAAAAAAGTCTGTTGGGAGAACACGCCTATTAAAATCTAAAGAACTGACTTTCATTCCCAAGAACTCACATTTAGAAAAGCAAATCCATGAATAGTGGCATGATCATGAATCCTCTAGGTGGGGAGGCAGAGGCAGACAGATCCCTGGGGTTTGCTAGCTTGACAGAATAGCCTGCTTGGATGCATTAGACCATTGACAGACCATGTTTCCAAAATAATGTGGCATGTACAGGTACATGCSTGTACACACTTACACACACACAAATGTAATCTGACAAAACTGTTTTCTACCAAATACCAACATGAAACTTGAGCAATTTCTATTTTTCCTTTGACATGTAAGAGATTTTGCAAGTATTTATGGATGTATATAATGCAAAGTATTTATCTCAGATTATCCAAATATGAATAGGAACCTCAGCCTTCATTGATATAAGACTGTAGGATTATTGCAGTGGCAATTAGGTGAGAAGGCTAATTTGCCAAGCCATGAATTTATTCAATGAAAATCTTCTCACTGGGTAACTTTCTGTCTTACCAATTACGTACAAACTATTATTTTTCTGCTTTAAAATCCTATGCAGAATAACAAACAACTGTTCACAGAACTCTGAATGAATGTTATGCTAAAGGTAATACAATTTATAACTATAGTGTGGCCTCAGAACTTTATCTTCAAGAAATATCTTCAATAAAGATACCAAAAAAAGGTGCTGGATACAGCAAATATCATCGATTTTCACCCTGAGCACTTTTTAATGTTTTGATTATTTTTGAAAACATTCTGCATAAAGAAGTGTCAGAAATTAAGGGAGTATTACTTAATTGCACTTATGCAAGATTTATTAATTTAACACTACATATTGGATGAGCAAGTCTAATCTAGAATCTTTATTCAATGAATCATTTATTAACTTCCATGACCTTTTAAATCTCTTAGTGTAAATACTGTTTTAATCTGAATAAGTAGGAACATAGACACACATAAGAGAAGATAGATTGCTCCAAGGTATAGTTCAAAACAGACAGCTAATTGACAGTGAAGACTCACTGGTATTCTTTATACTACAGTGCCTTCTGATTTTAATATCAATATAATAACTGGAATAATGTATTAATTACATTATATAGGAACTGATGCTTAATTTTAGCATACTATTAGATTATTGTATTTTTGTTTTGACTGTGTTCTGACAATTGTCTTGGTAGGAAGCATGGTGACTTGCAGGCAGAAGTAGCTTAGATTTCTACATTCAGATCCTCCGGGAGGATCTGGCTTGAGCATATGAAACTTCGAAGCATACCCCMAGAGACTCACTTCCTTCAGTGAGGCCACTCCTACTCCAACAAGACCATACCTCCTAATAGTGCCACACTTTATGAGCTTATGGGGCATTATTTTCATTCAAACCACAACAAGGAAGTATAGAGTAGTGTCCCAGGGGAAGATAGATTATTGTATTTTATTTCACTGGTTTGATCTATAAAGGTCAACTAAGAGGTAAATTAATAAGGAATGAATAAAGAATGGACAAAACCAARCAGTAACTGAGGCCATGCTGAATAGTTCTAATAGTTTTTGAAACTTCAAGGTTTATTTAAAACCATTTTATTTATACATAAATAAAATGTTGAGATAAGCTATAAGGATGAGAAATAACTGATTTTTCTTCCTTTATTCAAAATAGTTAATTTCATATAGTATATTATGATTAAAGTTTTCCCAGCCTCTAACCCTCTCAGTTCCTCCCTGTGGCATTGTCCCAACTGGATCTGTACCCTTTCTGTCTTTCACGAGAAAACAATCAAGAATAACAATAGAATAATATAAAACAAACCAACTAGAACAGGACAAAACAACTAAGCAAGAAAAGAGACAAAGAAAAACCACAACAAATACATACTGACTCAGATATACTCTCTCACAGCAAGGAATTTCATAGAAAAACAAAACCAGAAGCCATAATATATTAGCAAATTACTTGTAAGGGAGAGGGAAATAAAACAAGAGAAAAACAAAACAAAACAAAAAGAAAAAGAAAACAAAGCCACAACCACTACAACAAAAACCTGACATATCTTTAGTAGACAAAGAACCTCCAAAGACAGCATGGCGTTCATATTGTGTTGGTCCTCTACTGCTGTGCGTGAGGCCTCCCCTAGGAGTGATTTGTTTTCCTACTGAGACACTGTTGAAGAAAAAATAAATTCATTTGCAAGTAGCTATCATTTGTCTTAGGATGGGAGCATCTTTTGCTTCTTCTTTCCACTTTAGGACTCTTTCAGGTCCAGACCCTGTGCATGGTGGGGTCTCTTTGAACTCCTATGTGCACCACGAGCTTGTGGCTAGAAGGCTTTGATTACTTGGTGTTCCCCAACCCCTGTAGCTCTTACCCTCTTTCTGCTCCCACTTTAACACAATTCTCTGAGACCTGAAATGATGTAATTTATATCCCTTTCAGGGCTGCATGTTCCAAGATCTCCCACACTCTGCTTATTGTCTGGATAAAGATCTGCGTTTTTTCTCTTATGTTATAAGAGGAAACTTCTATATTGATAGTCAAGCAAAACACTGATCTCTAAGTTCAGCAGAATGTCATTAGGAATATAATTTCTTGGATACATTTCTTTAGCATAGCTAAAGTATTTGGCTTTCCTCTAAGTCCATGACCTATCTAGTCTCAGGTTCTTGGCCTCCCGCACAGTGTTAGATATGGTCTCCATCTCGTAGAGTGAACTTTAATTAATAATTGGATATTGGTTGGTTATTTACACACGCTTTGTGACATTATTACACCAGGACAACTTGCTGACTGGCCASCATTATAGGTCTAACATAGTTGAACAAGTGTCTCTATAGGAGGAAGAGGTGTCCTTTGGGTATATGCCTAAGAGAAGTATAGCTGAATCTTAAAGATCAATTTCCATCCTATTAAGGAACCTCCAGTCTCAGGTCCATAGTGGATCTATTTGCATTCTAAATGCATTCGTCCAGTTTGTCCAGTACCATGGTTGAAAATACTTTCTTTCCAGAGTGTATTTCTGGATTCTTTATCAAAAATCAGRTGTCCATAGGCATGTAGACTTATTTATGAGCCTTCAGTTTTATTCCATTGATCAGCATGCCTACTTTTGTGCAAATATCATGTTGTTTTTCTTAGTATATTTATTACCTACTCTCTGTAGTACTTTCTGAGGTTGGGAAAAGTGATACCTCCAATAGTTCTGTTACAGTCTAATGTATTTTGTCTGCTATGGGTTTTATATAGAATGCTTTTAATTGGATGTCTACTTTTACTTCATTAATCATACCAATCCACGAGCATAGGGTGTCTTTCAGTCTTCTGATATCTCCTTCACTTTCTTTCCTCAATATCTTAAAGTTTGTATCATGTAAATCTTTCATGTACTTGACTAGTCTTATCGCAAAATATTGTACATTTTTGAGGCAATTGAATGTAGCCATTTCCATGATTTTTATATCAGTCTGTCTTTCATTTTAATATAGTAGGAAGGCTATTGGGTTTTGCATTGATTTATTTGTTTCTTTAGTGTTTAATTTTATATCCTGATAATTCGCTAAATATGATTTTCAGTTGTAGGAGTTTGTTGGTGGAAATTATAGGGTCATTATGTATACTATTACATCATATTCAAATAAAGATGATTTGACTTCTTCCATATACTTCTATTGGCTTGATTTCTACTGGTTATCTTATTGCTCTAGCTAAGATAGAATAAGTATGGAGGAAGGAATAACTTTGTCTTATTCCTGATTTTAGTGGAGAGGCTTTGAATTGATCTCCACTTAACTGACTTTTCTGTGCAGTACTTCCTGAATGAATGTACAGAAAAGGTATATTAGGAGTCTCTTTTGGTTATATTTGCTATCTACCTGTCTTCTAAATCTTATTTGTAATATTTGACTTTCCACACTTAATTACAGAATGGTTATGCTTCATTACATTGAATGTTCTATTTAGAGTGATTTTAAATAACAGCCCTCTTGAAATTACATTTGTTGGAACTTTATAAATTTATGAAAGATTAATTCAAAAAATTCATTCTGATTGATGAGTCGTTAAACTCGATGACATAGTTATAAAATTATAGTTTGTGGATAGGCATATTACCGTGGGGATTTTACTGCCCTTTCTCAGAGATCCCAGTGACCTTTATATCTCTTTGCAAAATGGCTGCACATTTTTACTTTCATCCTGTCTCATCACTCATATTTTATTCTCTTTTAAAGTGACTTACTTACATAAGTCACTCTTCTTAGATTAAATAATAGTAATTTCCTTCAAGACAAGAATAATTTGATGAGCAATTCAATTTTATTTTTCCAAGATTAAAAAAATGCCAGGTGTCTTAGAAATCTGTCTATCCTCATTTATGTTATCACATTTTAAGTCTGATTCAATCAAGGCTCYTTTATGTTACTAAATAACAAATTTCCAAAGCTTATTCATTGTTCAGGGAATATAAATATTAATCATTGCTCTCTAGTTTCTCCTAGCCAAACRTGCATTTATTATCCTCAATTTTCCTACTTCTGATGCTTTGTACAGTAGTGTATTTTAATGAACATAAGTACATTTTATATGCATAAAATTCTCAATGTTATAATGGAAAAATAAAGTGCTAAAACAATCTCTTCATTTTATACTGTATACAGTAAAATAAGCATAATATATTTATAAGTATTATAGTGAGAGTAATGTGGTGTTCACAAATACACAATTTTAGTAAAAAAAATACATAACTGAATAAAACTGAAGCCAAATCTAGTTTGGGATAGATCCATAATATTGGGTAGGTCTTAAAACTTTTAAAAACAGTTTTTCTAGAAATGGCAATATGGCTCAGTGCATAAAGGTGCTTGCCAACAATTCCTGTGACCTGAGTTCTCTTTCCAGGACCAACAAGATGGAAGGAGAATCCTTAAAGATGTTTTCTAGTATCTGTAAATGGGCTATGACAGGTTTCCTCCAGAAACAAAAGAAATGCTTTTTTTTTATTTACTTGAATCATCTGTTTGTAAAATGTGTGTAATAATTTAACAATGTAAGCTTTGCAAATGGATGACACCTATTACGTTCATTAGAARCAGTCCACTATGGAGGACAGGAAGAAGTAACAGAACCAGATACCCCACCAGAAATAGCAGCCAAAGGTTGTTAAGCTATTAGAGAGTGTTCAGGAATCCTAGCTGTAAAGAAAATAAAAACCAACTCACATGAATACTATGGAATGAGAATGAGACTTTACTCTCAAAGAAATGGCAGAAAAGATCAGTTTCAATGGAAAATATCTGTCCACTGGTGAGCAAGTCTGATTTAGCTGTGGACACAAAAGTATGATCTGTGTGTTTTCTGCTAGGCTTAAAGTGATTGACTTTGCTCTTTATATTCGAAGAACAAATATGGCAGGGATATCACCCAGTCGTCATAGGGGGCATGTATTTTAACACAGAAAATAAGTATATATTTCTAGAATAGTCTAAACAAGGTAACAAAATTACTCTGTGATATAAGGTACTTTTATTTCCTTACAAAGAAATGTGACAAGTTTTCAGTAATCTCAGACGCTGCATTAACTCCTACGAGCAGACCCAGACCATCAAGCCATGCATTCATTTGTATATTCATTCAAGTAACATATAATTTTTTTTAGATTTCTTAATGAATAGATACTTATATACTGACTGCAGAATTTATTTCTTTATACAGTTAATATATTCTTAACCAAACTAACTGAAATAACAACAATAACAATGTATTTGTATAAAATACATGAACAAGGCCTGGATAGGTGGTTTAGCAATTAAAAGCATTTTCCACTTTTGCAGAAGATCATAATT